>QJSC01012059.1:167078-391094 GCA_003697955.1 Calidris pygmaea
ACAGCTGCAGCTAGGTTGAGCTCTAGCTGCGCTTTAGCTCTCCTTATTTGCTCCCTACATAGCTTTGCTACATTTTTAAAGTCTTCATGAGAGGCCTGCCCCCTCTTCCAAAGGTCATAGACTCTCTTTTTGTTTTTGAGATCCAGCAAGAGATCCCTGTTAAGCCAGGCTGGTCTCCTACCCCGCCTACTTGTTTTTCAGCACATGGGAACAGCCTGCTCCTGTGCCTTTAAGACTTCTTTTTTGAAGTACGTCCATCCTTCATGGGCTCCTGTATCCTTAAGGGCATCCTCCCAAGGGATTTTGTTTAGCAGTGCTCTGAACAGATTAAAGTTTGCCCTCCGGAAGTCTAAGGTGGCAGTTTTGGTAACCCTTCTCCTTGTTTCTCCGAGGATAGAGAACTCAATCATCTCATGATCCCTGTGCCCTAGATGGCCTCCAACCTTTACTTCCCCCACAAGTTCTTCCCTGTTCACAAGGAGTAGGTCTAGGAGGGCACTTTCCTTGGTCGGCTCACTTATCAGCTGCATGAGGAAGTTATCCTCCACACATTCCAGGAACCTCCTGGATTGTTCTCTGTCAGCCGTGTTGTACTCCCAGCAGATATCGGGGAGGTTAAAGTCCCCCACAAGAACAACGGCAAGCGACTGTGATATTTCTCCAAGTTGCTTATAGAATGCTTCATCCACCTCACTGCATTGGTTGGGAGGTCTATAGCAGACTCCCACAGCGATGTCACCTTTATTTGCCCTTACCCTAATCCAAACACTCTCAACCCTGTTGTCACTACACTTAATTTCTGAGCTCTCATAGCATTCTCTGACATACACAGCCACTCCGCCACCTTTCCTTTCCTGTCTGTCCCTCCTAAAGAGCTTGTAGCCCTCGATTGTGGCACTCCAGTCATGTGAGGCATCCCACCACGTTTCTGTGATAGCCACTATGTCATAGTTTTCCTGGTGCATCATGGCTTCAAGCTCCCCCTGTTTGTTGTTCAAACTGTGTGCATTGGTATAGATGCACTTTAGACGGGCTACTGGTTCCAACACCTTTTCGCGAGCATGGGCCCTATTTTCTACCAGACCCCTCTCAGGTGTTTCCATAATATCTAGGTGTCTATCACCTCTCTGAATTGAATTGGTATTGTAAGAGTCCTTCCCAGTACACCATCCCTCAAACTCTGGCTTGTTTTCCTTAAGTTTNCGAGCCCTGCTAATTCCTGTCCCAAAATTCTTTTCCCCCTCTGGGACAGGCGCATCTCACCTGCCCCCAGCAGGCTAGGTGTCTCATATGGCAACCTATGATTAAAAAACCCAAAGCCCTGTCGATAACACCAGTCCCGAAGCCACAAATTGACCTGCTGTCTCTTCCTATTAATTTCCTCACTCATGATAGCCACTGACGGGATAGAGGAGACCACTACTTGTGTTCCCGATCCCTTAAGCACCCTTCCCAAGGCTTTAAAATCTCTTGTAATTGATTTTGGGCTCCTTCTTCCCACATCGTCACTGCCCCAAAATTCCCCAGCTTGGTGACCTCTCTTGCTCTTTAAGTTGACAAGGCACAAATTCAAAAGTTGGTGATGAGGAGGACTGACCAACCTGCTGGCTCAGAGGAAGGTGGGATCACTTGTCTGTTCTCATCAGCCTGGCTTCTTCTGAAGTGAAGTTGAACCCACCACAATAAAGCTGCCCCTTTTTATTCAAGAAGCCGCATGCAATTGGCAGAAAAAAAACAGCAAGACAGTAACGTTTTCTCAATTAGAAAATAATGTGCGTGTTTACATCAGAATGTGTCTTAACTACACATTAATTAGTGGCTTCTTCCAGCACAAGCAACTCCCCTGAAACATGATGTGCATAGAGCATAAAAAAACAACACTGTAATGGCTGTAAACAGAACTTGTTACTGGACACATGGAAAATATCGTGCTATTTTCTACTCCCTATCACATACTGTACATAGCTGCATGGGGCTGGCTGACTTGCAGAGTAACCATTATGCTGTGTGTATGGGAGCACCCAGCCAAACCGGTTTCAGAGCGCAGTAGGTGAGATGCAGGGAGTTGTCATCCCACTCAGCTTCATCTCTGCCTTGCCTTCTCTATGCAAAGATATCTTGGGGGGGGGAGAGCTGAAAAACAGCTCAGCCCGGGGTTGTCTCAAGATTGCACCACAGTAAGAACCGAAACCAAGTGGAGCCTTAACTCCCTTAACAAACAAAATGCCCTGAGTCCCACATTCCTGTGACTTTGAGTGCTAGACATTACAAAATTGGCAACAGAGACTTAGCCATCACACCACAAGAGGTAAATACCCCAGAGAGTGTAATCCACTCAGGCATAATCCTGCACCGTCACTGAAACAGGAAATATAAACAGAAAGGTTTGGGGAGAAAAATGGGGAATATTCCAATGATACAGCTGGCCTGTCGGAGATTTGTTCCCCCTCTTTTCCAGAATGCTGTATTGGGATTGAGGGACCTTACCTGAGAGAGGTATATACATTAAGAAACATGCATATGATATAAGACATGCTATTAAGATTGTGATTTGTGCACTCTTTTAAGGTATTAACAGCTAGGGCGCTTGTGGTTTGTGTTGTTACTTTTCGGGATCACTTGTAGGTTGCAATAGTATAATCCACAAATTGCTTTTAAATTGCAAGAGTGTAATTGCCATTCTACGCATAGAACCTGCAATAGTGACGTATTGGACCTGTGAGTGAGGTGGAAATAAATTGTGAATCTGAACCTCTCAGTGATTTCCTGTTTCGTCACACTGTGTGAGCCGTGGTCACAGAGCACGGGCACCAGTGTCAAACAGTCAGAGAACCCAAATCAATTGATTGATTGGGTCCCTAAATCAATTGGTGCCAAGACATACACTAAGGTTGGTCATGTCTAACGGAGAGAATGTAAAAACACAGCTCTTCATTTCTTTAAGTGCCAGACAGAAGACACCTTATAACTCAACGTGAGTACTGCTACTGGCAGTAAGGCTGGACTGGCTACAAATCCACATTGTCTGTTTGCACAAAGGGACACTATTCGGTCGATTGTTCCCCTCTCTTGAAGGTGGATCCTCCTTACTAATGGTTTTGTAATCATAGCATTTAACAGATCCCCAAATAGGATAATTTTAAAGAGTAGCAAATATTATCTTTCCAAAACAGCTGAGGAAAATGAGGCACACAAGAAGGATTTGAGCAAGGTCATTTAGCAAGTCAGCAACAACGAAGGGACTATACCTGGTAGTTTATGCCAAAACCCTCTTGTCTGCATTTGTTTTCCTTCATCCTTGTTATAATGATGACATGCAGGCTCAGAGCAAGTATCACATATAAAAAGGGATGCTGGATTTGTGCTTTGCAGGTGCTCATTAACGGATCAATAGGATAAAAGTGTTACAGTGTTGGAGAAATCGATGAAAACACATGCGTAAGCATTGCTTTTAAAAAAGAACAAGTGACCAATGCAAACATGCTAAAATGTATGAAAAGTGAGCTAGGTTTGAAATTATATCTGTTTACACTAGCTGAGAGTTGTAGCTGTAGTTTGACATGAATGTTTCATTCCACAATTTTTCATTAAAATAAATCATATTTTTTTCCTCAAAAAAGGAAGAACTCCAAAATCTCTCCAAAGAGCAAGACCTCTAAATGCCACCTGCAGAAAATCCTGTGTGAAAACATTTGAAGTAGTACCTTCCCTTATGAATATAAATATAAGAATTTAACAACTGCTGGGACCCTATGGGAAGCAGGTAATATAGACAGCTGACACTTATTGTCACTGCCAATGATGAGAAACTTCAGAGGTTAAGGGGATGTATTTGTGACTTTTCATGTTCTGTGCTTTCTATCTAAAAACCGTCCTGGGTTAGTTACCTGGGAGCCCTCACCTGACTATGCTGCTCAGAGGTTTAAATTCTGCTTTCAGTGATTATACTTTCTTGCTTTTAAGCAGGACAGTGCACCATGGAGCACATTGCTTTACTAAGGGAAAAGAGTGTTTTGAACTCTCTGACATTCCTGCTCCTCACTTTTGCTACAGCTGTGCCTGGGGAAACATTCTGCCAAGGTGGCAGCTGCAAAAGAGCATCAAGCCATGAACAACTTGGAGAACTGAAACAGAATGGAAACATGCTACTGCATTTTGGCATCAATATATGCACCACACCGTGCCTCGTCTGCTGGTAGAGCAGCCACTGATGAAAATATCTGTAGTAAAAGTTTTTCAGTACTTTCCTTGATGCTTGGGTGGGGTTTTTTACTGTGGTTTCTTTTTTGTCTTCCTGCAGAGTTACTCTTTCTTTCACCTACTGTGAATTATACATATATGAATGCCCTTGCATATGCACAGGCAAGATGGGGTCTTGTTCACTCTAAGCCATTATTTTGTGTAACAGCCTCATAATAGCCTCCCTTTCTTCCGACAGCTGTGTGGGACAGCCAGAAGATGAAGAGATTAAGAAAATGGTTATGGTGGTGAAATAGGCACAGAAGGATTTGGTAGATGGGAAGGACACAGAAAAAGCTATGCTTGGGACCACAAAACAGCCTTATTTGTTTCCTTCAGCGTTTATGTCCGTGTGATAAAGGCCTAAATTTATTTGCTGATCGAATTAAAATAATCTGTGGAGCCTGCACTGCAAGCCAGAAAACATAAAAACCAACAAAAACCCCCAGTAAACCCCAAACGGAAATGCAGTAAAGACTATTAAAACGACCAGTTCATTTGTTCTAACCCACTGAGTGTGTTTAACTATTTTAATATGATATGAAAAAGTCATGCCATACTTGGAAAAGAAGTCATCCGTTTATGTTCATCTCCCAGAAAATAGTCACCGTGAGTGTTTAATTCTAAAGCTGCATAGATAAGCAAATTCAGGTGAGGCGGTACCGACTGACCTGGCAAAGTGAGGTGGTTTGCTGAGGAATCTGAGCCTGGGAAGGCAGCTGAACGTCGTGCTCGACCTTTAAAAAGAAAGAGTAGTTTCAGCAGAGGATGAACAGTTGTCTCACCAGCCATGAAAACACTTTTTGTGGTGCTGCCACCACCACAAATTGTTTGTTGTCTTCTTTCAGCCATTGTCTTTATCCATGGTTTTAGGTTAGGCTCACTGGGAGAGCAGCCTCTCTTCTGGGCACCCTTCCACTAAAGGAGTCAAGATCAGACACATCTTTCTTCTTTTTATCACTTACCAGATTTGGGTGGTAATACCCAAGTCGTTGATTCTGGAAGCGTCACAGTCTGATCTTTTGGAGCTATGAAGAGTCGCCAGCTCTCCAACAGCCTTTCCTTCAGCCACCTCTGTGGCAATTGTGTCAATTGCCAGGTTGATTGCCTGACATGGCTCTGGGTGCAGTTACACGGTACTCACCTTGCTTCTGCTGCCATTCAGGGAGCGGCTGGCATCACCTGGGGAACCACCATTTGATAACAGCTCCGGAGGCTCCACACACCAGAGAACGGTCTCTAATACTGTGTTTGCAAGTGGAGGTGAGTAACACAAATCATGAGATGCCTTTTCTAAACCACATTTTCTCCCTTCTTGCCTATGTGGCTGTCAGTAATTTTATTTGACGAACACAGGTGACTATATCAACACCCTCAATATCCATCAGAAATTGGCAGCTTGGCTTCATCTCTACTTGCACCGCATTGGAGGTAGGTGCAGTCTCAAACCAGGCCAGGCAGGCACAGTGGCGAGCACGTCCCGTGTTCTTTAGGAAATCAATACCAGTGAACTTCACAGAGAGGAAAGGAGTGAATTAAAACTGGCATATCAGGCAAAAATAGCAGGCACAGACACAGCCCTTTTCTACCCGTGGAATAAGACACTTTGTAGAAGGTGCTATGTAGAGATGTAGCTGAAATTCTGTGAAAGGAGGTCTATAAGCAATACTGGAGCAGAGGACACCAGCCCTGTGGGATCAATACTTATGTTCCAAGAGGTACATGGAAAAAAAAAGACATGATCAAGTGTTTCAGTGGGCATGAGTGTGGTGTGCTGTTGTTGGTTTAGATGCTGCTATGGGCTGTGATTTCAGTCTAAAGAGGAAAGGGAAAAGTGAGGTTGAAATGTCTAATCCCCAAACAGGCAGAGATTTACCCCAGGGTCATTAAATAAACTATTTGAATTCTCTACCTCAATTTCCCTGTCTTCAGAAATTAGGTAATGCCACTAACTCCTCCTCACAGGGCCAGCGGCGTGCAATGACTGCTGTCCAGGCAACATTCCCATAACAATTCAAAATAAAAAGTTGATTATTGCTAGTACTCTAAGGGAGCTAGATGCTGGAAAGCAAATGGCAAGTGCCATGCCTGGATGGGATGTAGGAAGCACCAGAACAAAATGAATCTTTCTACAACTTTAATTCAAATGGAGCGGAGACGTCATCGTTTTTATTTGGTAATAGGATGAACATACATGGACTCAGTTACAGAAAAACTGGAATATTGAAAATGTTTTATACATTTAGAGACCACAAGCCTCTTCTTTCAAATAAGGAACTAACAGTAAATACGTGTTGTTGAAAATTATTCTCAGAACAGTTGAGAATACTTGGCATTACATGGCATCACTTATTTTTGTTTTGCATTTTTTTCCCTTATGGTCTTAACAAACCAAATAGGATTTTTTCATTACCATACCCACCCAGTCCCTGGAATAAGCTTGCATTGAGTTTTGCTTTCAATATGGACTTTAACTTATTTTCTGTCCCCTGATGCAAAATAGCAAAACAACCTGCCTCTTTCTTCCTTCAAAAATGTAAGAGAAGAGGTGTCCATTGTTTATTTTAGTTCAGTTCAAGAAAGACATCTCCACTATCAGTTCTGCTAATATAAACACACTCTAGAGTTTATGTTTAACTTCATAAATAGAAATCCCTGCAGAATGCCAGCTGAGAAAAGATTGTTTTACAAGACTAGGATCCTTGAGTTTGGTTAATTTCCCCTTATCCTTCCAACCAATAAGTTTAACGTTTCTTAACTCTATTCAGGACCTGTCACTGTAGGGTTAAGCACAAGAGCAGTGAAATCTACTGTCACAGATAAGCCACAACGTCCACCCTTCCTCCCTGCTGTCAGTGTGCTAAGGTATGACTTTGACTTAAATGCCTACAAGAAGTAGCATCATCAGAAAGAAGTGAGAGATACAGTCTTATTTAAACACATTGTGGCGGAAGCAGCTCCTACCACTGCAAAGGAAGAGTGCACTGCCCTGGTGCATTGGCTTCACAAGGACCCCCCTGTGTGTAATTACAGTTTTTGGTTATTTCACCTTTGGTCCCAGATGCTGCGGTGAGACCACTAGGACTTTGCATGCAACCTTCTTTGATTTCAGTGCAACTAAAAGAGTGATCAGGCCCTAGGTGTTATTTTGCTCCAAGCTGATGTTGCAAATACAATAGCTTTTGTCTATCTGGGAAGAAAGGGGAGGAGAAAAGGCAAGGGAAATATTCCTGTGAGAATCTGGGCCTCTAGACAACCAGAAGATCTGGTAAAAACACAACCAGAACCCTACAATAAAAATAGCAAATATTTTAAAAAATTGCATATAAAAGTGTATAAAAATATCATCCAATCAAGAAGAAAAGGAAAATGTTCACTCTGTCATTCTACTGCTAGGTTTTATCACTAGAAAACCCCAATGGCCATAAGTAATTTTTTTTTTATAGACGCACCTCTTCAACCACCGGTGGAGACTATGGGATTACGCATATTCCTCCTACCACTGGATAGCTTCTAAAACCGGGGGATTATGAGTACACAGCAGTTGATATACATGCATTTGGAAGAAGAGTACAAAATGCCAACAGTGTGCTGCGAGGCTCGTGAATGAGTGTTGTCCTGCACTTACGTATGAGGGTAAATAGATTTGCCAAAACTGAAATTCAGGTCCTCAGCCAGCTTGCCTGGAAGCAGCTCCAATTTCTTCTCACTGGTGGTCAAGTCACCAGAGCAGGGAGAGCGCATGCCTCCAAGGCACAATGTGTCCTGGTCGTGCTTGGGTACACACAGGTACTCCGTGATAACTGGGGATCAAAAGGGATGTTGCAGCAAAGGGAATGCAGTCTCAGCCAACGGGAATGTGTGGCCAGCATTCAATTTCTACAGAAAATAATGGCATTGGCAGGGGCCACCCGCCCTGCTCCTGTTTTGATCCCGGTAGTCAGACACAGAAAGTGTGGTATGGGATTGCAAAACTTGTCTGCCTGTGAAAGCAGGGGGAACACCGCATTGGGCTGCACACCTGGCACTGAACTGAGACCGGAGAAGACCTGCTCATGTTGTGGGTAACACAAGGGGAAAAGAACTGCTTTGGAGGCAGCTGAATGTATGAATTTATGAAAGCGTGATTTTTTTCCCCGCTTTTCTACCCGGCCAGCACAGATACCAATTCCCCAGAGCAACTCGCACTGAGTCAGTGCTGCAGGGATCCTCCTCAGCCGGCGTGTTCCCACTTTGGGCTGCTGTTCAGCGATGGCACCAGCTCAGCTCTGACATCAACACCAGGGCAACAAATGCGAGAGCACAGGATCACTCTGTTGCTTTTAATTATTGGGTGAGGTGATGGATTAAAAAGAGTGCGTAAGAGAAAGAGACTTGATTATGTTGTCATTTGCTGAGTATAAATGGCTAACATATGGCATAGATCATCAGAGGACGATAACTTTCGTTATTATAGAACAAAACGTGAGAAAAAAGGAGCCAATGAGAAATATTTAAGACCACCTCGTGTGTTCCTGAAGATAGACTAGTTTATTCTAGTTGAAGGGAAAAAAAAGTACTGTCCTTGTCAGGTTTCATCATTTCTAATTTGGATAGATTATTGGGCTTTTTAATGAAAAGCCATGTTTGGAGCCCACTGCGGAATTGGCACGGACTAACAGCGGAAGTGTTTCCTTTTTTTAGCTAGGCGAACTCAAGGATCTTCTGGTTTCAAAGCAGAACAGCACTATCAGCTACTGAGTTTGAAGTATTTTTTCTTCTGGACTGATCTTGTTAGATGTTGTAAGTACATATGCAAACAGTTGCATATTCAAAGGGCAGTTTGCAAAAACATCACAATATACAATTCTTTGCTGGCTTAACCAACTACATTTTGGAAAGTTTCTTTCCAACCCTAACATTTATGCTTGAAAAAAGAAACAGAGAGAAAAAAAAAGAATGTGCCCCTCTCATTCACCCATCAGGAAGCAGATCTCCCAAATTCCAGATTTATTCTGATGCTAAATATCCTATTACATTAATACCTTTTGTGTTTAAAACAGCTGGAGCTATAGAAAAGGCTGCACCTTTAAAAAGCATCAGTCTGCCCAGATTAGAATGCCTACTCTGAAATATGTTTGCAAACTAAAATTGCAACATTTCTTTTTTAATCTATTTTATCCTCAGAAAAGAATGGAAAATAGAGAAAAAAAAAGGTTGTCTTCTGGCATCTTTTACCAAACATGGAAAACATTACTGACATCCATCATCTTTTTATAATTAAACATAGAAATCTGACCATATAACTTTTTAAAAAAATTGTGTAATTTGTAAGGAAAGCTGGTTGATTTAAGCATTTTGAGAGGGTTTTTATCATCATCAGGTTTTTAGCATTTTAGCATCACAGGTTTTTATATTTAAAAAAAATAATTTAAAAAACCAATCCCTTCTTTCATATATGTGAACACTTCTTGCATATTGTCACAGAAACACACGGTTCAAATCACTGACTGAGCGCAGCCCAGAGAACTGTCATCTTTTGAGCCATTTAAATAAAGGACAGAAAAAAAAATCGCTTGTTTTTTTAAAATTTTTTTTTTAAATTATAATGTGTCCAGAAGCTCAAGCACTACGTCACCATTAGTCTGCTAATTCACTGAGCACCAGTCCTAGATAAAGGAAAAAACCATTGGTGGTGATACTCGCAATGGTATCCCTCCCGGTTCGAAGGGGGTGAAGTTTGAAGAGGGATTCTCCCTCCCAAGTTACACAACAGCTTCTGGGAAACAGAAGGCAGAGCTTTCCGAGAGCACCAGCAGTCCCTGTGCAGAGAAGGAAGAGTGTCTTCTTTATCACACAGCTTCCCAGCCTGTGCCACCCTCCCTAAGAAGCGCTCTGGCACCGGATGGTGGCTACTGGTTGGAGCTCCCAAATGATTCTGTAGAATTTCACCACGAGGCCAATGGTACGGGCCCTATATTTGCAGAATTTCTGCATTATTCATTGCTTGTATAGTCTTACTGATAGGAAAAGGAAGGCATTTGAAAACGTAATTTCCATACAGCTGGGGAACTTAGCTAAGGATATAACAGCAGAAATCCTTTCTCACTCTTTAAAATCGTAGGCCATTAGCTGATGAACATCTAATCCTTTTCTGCTTTTTGTTTGCTTGTTTCCTTTCATCGAATAAAATAAGAGAAAACAGTTATGCAATTTTTTTAAAGTTTTTATTATTTTTTTTATTTATTATTTTTATTTATTAGTTTTTATTTATTTTTTTTTTACACAATTGCACAGTGGCTGATCTCTAGTTTAACTGGGAGGTGTCTAAACACACTGTTCCTTGGCTCACAATGCACTAGCACAATGCTGCAGAGTGTCCCAGGGAGGTGGTGGGGGTGGAGCAAGGGAATGGTAGGTGTGATGCTGGGAGGGGACCCCACAATAGATGCTTTCACCTGGCCTAGTCTCTTTGTAGGATTCCAATTTTTAGATTTCACTTTCTCTTCATATATTTCCAATATTCGTATTTCCAAGGTATAAGATTTCATGGGGATTTTTTTTACGTGACAACAAAAATTTCTAAAAAATGCTAATGATCCACTCTAGCTTATTATTTCAAAAGAGCAGGAGAATGTTAGAGCTAATTGACTGTATATTGGAAAACATTTTGCTGCATACCTGTGTGCTGAGACCAGTAACTTTGACTATGTCATCTCTTCTAGAATGGCAGCTCTCATCTGCAGCCCCCAAGAGATGGCAAATCCACCGCTTCCCTTACTAGCTCCTGCTGGTGGTGAATAACCCTAACAATCGAGGAAAAACATTTTCCAGTCTGATTTCACACCTTTTTGCCAGTGCATGAGAAACAAGACCTGGCCAGCTGTGAATTAATCAGTCTGCCTTCGTTCTCTGAAAGATGTCACTCCCAGAAAGAAAATACATATCAGAAGTAGATGAAGAAAAAGATTTAGTTTTTTTAAAATTATTATTGTTCTACTGTGCTTAATCTAAGGCATCTTTAGTTACTGTATATTAGGTAAGGATAACTTAAAAAATATTGACTAAATCATCCTGCAGCTCTGACCAAACAGTCAATGAGGGTATGTCCCCCCTGACTTCAGGGAGAAGGATGACTAAGCAGGAATGGAGTCACTCTTGTAGCATTTAGTTCTGCATTATTTATATTTCATTGATGTGCCTTCAAAGAGCCTGGTCAGGGCTGGAAGTCATGCTCTTATCAGGGCTGAATGCTGATGGAGAACGGGAAAGGGAAGGTGGGAAAGTGCTACGTGGTGACACAGCCCTCTGCCTATCCCACGATAGGGAGTGTGCTCAGCTCTGTCTGTGGGGCCACTGTCCTCCCAGCACCCTGCTTTCCTCAGAAAACCTACCCCACAGCTCCCATTGAACGAGGAGCTCACAAATGGGAACACTACGTGCTCTTATATATATTTTATTTAAATGAGCTGGTTCAGTGAAGCCAAGTATAAGTTATCAGAATTGCAAGAGTTATTTTTGTACTTCTTCCTTCTGAAAACATGTGATTGAATTGCAACCTTTTCACAGCATGAGCCTAATCTAAATCTTTGGCTTTGAACAAACTCAAACTCTGGTGTCCAGAAAAAGACCTCAAAATGTCTCAAGCCTCAATAATCAAAATCCCAGGTACAAACACTCCTGAGTGACAAGGTACTCATGTTTTAATGTGGGTCTAGGCTGAGATCACTGCTGTGATTTTTGCTTGTGTCATGGGAAGCTCGGCCCTGTACATGCACAGTTTAAGCAGGAACAGAGACTCAAGCTCTAATATAGATACCTTCCTGAATTGAAGGCCTGAGCGAGTTAAACATTTCTTCTTTTAAATGGGAAAAAATGATGGCTACTTTCCACTGGATAAGACAGTTTTATCCACCAACACCAGCAGTGTATTTAGGATGCACTTTTTCATTTTGTCTTTGTCTGTCCATAGTTACTCAGCAACACTTTTCCTTATTTTTGGTCTGTCCATTCAGTGAGTGATGAAAGGAAGACCACATTGAGATGAAAGTAAGAATTGATCCATGTGATTTCGTGCTGCCCTTCTTCTCTTGTGTCTTCAGGTCAAACAAAGAGCACTTACTAGTAGCCCATGAACAGATGTGGGAAAGGGCTCATTACCTGTAATCTCAAGGTAAGGCAGGCTTGTCAAGCAGCACATTAGTGCATGCTCTCAAAGTCTTACAATAAAATCTGTCCCAAGGGAATATTGCTTTCATTGATTATTCCTTTACTATTACTAACTGTGAAAACAGAACAAAATCAAGGATTGAGTGAGTTTACCTGTTGTTTAGAAACAAAAACATTTTACTATCGTCTGGGAAAGACATCAAATCCTAACAAACGGTCAAATGACTCTACAAATTCACCATTCTTATTAACAAAAGCTTCTACATCAAGGGTAAAACTGATGTCAAATTCTGTCTACCAACAATTGGGAAAGGCTCTCAGGGAAAATAAAAGAGGAAAAGTGAAGTTTTCTTTTTTGTTGTTATACTCTTTTGCATCACCCTAATGCTGTTTTCACAAGCTGAGGCATAGCAAAAGGGCAACACCAGTTTTTGAGGCTGAGTCTCATCTATTTGCTTGACCTGTCCAGAAAAACGGTGCTGTTTGCATGAAGAAATCATCACTTTTTTTTCTTAACAAAAAACCCCCGACTTCCCAAACCAACAAACAATGCAGATATATAGAAACAAAAAAAAAAAAAAACAAAAATAAAACAGACCCAAAAACCAAGGCCCCACCCTAGAACCCAGAATCATTAGCCGTGAAGTACTCAGTGGGAGGAGGAGTGTTTGATAGTTTTTTAATGCCTTCCCCAGAAACTGGTCATTGCGGAAGCAGAACAGGAATGAAGAAGCTCAGCTAAAATGACGAAATAAATTTGCAGTCTCTTTTTAATATATTTTTACTCTTCCGTATCTGGAAAAAAAAGACAAAGAAAAAGAAAACAGTCAAATGCTGCCCTTTTCCCCTTTGAAAGAAAACTGCAGTGTCTTTTTAATATATTTTTACTCTTCTATATCTGGAAAAAAAAAAGAAAACAAAAAGAAATGTGTCAAATGGTGCCCTTCTCCCCTTTGTCCAAGGTGCAAGTAACCTGGAAAAAAACAAATGGTATCTGTTTAGACAGTCTCATTTTGTCCAAGCAGTGCCGCTTTGCTTAACTCTTGGAAGGTTGCAAGGTGAGGAACACCACAGCAATATTTATTGCCTCAACTGGAAATATCATTCTGTCCTATGCAAAGTGATATCCATTGCTCTCTGACTCATCCACTGGGAATTCAACCTTTGGCATCAATGGGATCATTTAAAAGAATCTGATCACCCTAGCTCCTTCAGTACCTTACTGCTCATGAAAGCAAAAAAAGCAACGATGCTGTACATGTGATTTGAGGTGAAGAAAATAAAAGGCTTGCAAACACAAAAGAGCACACTACCTTTTAAAATCCACTTTCTCCCAAAGAGCTTGCAATGAAAACCACAACTGTATGAATGGATAGATGCCTGAGGTCTAAGCTATGTTCATTTTACAATCTGCTTGACTCACGGAATCACGGAATTGTTGGAGTTGGAAGGGACCTCTAGAGATCATCTAGTTCAACTCACCTGCTAGAGCAGGGCTGCCCAGAGCACATCAATCACTACTGCATCCAGGCGGGGCTTGAAGATCTCCAGAGAAGGGGACTCCACACCCTCCCTGGGCAGCCTCTGCCAGGGCTCTGCCACCCTCACCCCAAAGAAGTTCTTCCTCAGATCTGAGTGGAGCTTCCCATGTTCCAGCTTGTGCCCGTTGCCCCTCGTCCTGTCACTGGGAACCACGGAAAAGAGTCCGGCTCCATCCTCCCTCAACCCACCCTTTAGATCCCTGGAAGAATTAATAAGGTCTCCCCTCAGCCTTCTCTTCTCCAGGCTCAAGAGTCCCAGCTCTCTCAGCCTTTGCTCATCAGGGAGATGCTCCAATCCCTCCGTCATCTCTGTTGCCCTACGCTGGACTCTCTCCAGCAGTTCCCTGTCTCTCTTGAACTGGGGAGCCCAGCACTGGAGGCAGGATTCCAGTTGTGGCCTCCCCAGTGCAGAGCAGAGGGGGAGAATGACTTCCCTCCACCTACTGGCCACACTCTGCCTTATGCAGCCCAGGATTCCATTGGCTTCTTGGCCACAAGGGCATGCTGCTGGCTCATGGATAGTTTTCTATCTACCAGGACCCCCAGATCCTTCTCCTCAGAGCTGCTTTCCAGCAGGTCCCCCCCCGGTGCCTGGCATTCTTCCTCCCCAGGTGCAGGACCCTACACTTGCCATTGTTGAAGCTCTGCCCAGCCCTCCAGCCTGTCCAGGTCACGCTGGATGGCAGCACAGCCCTCTCGAGTGTCAGCCAGCCCTCCCAGTTTGGTATCATCAGCAAACTTGCTGAGGAAACACTCTGTCCCCTGTTCCAGGTAATTGATGAATATCCTCTGTCAAATAGTTATAATCAACTGGCTTCAAAATTAGGCCCTATTTAACTAACATTACCCTGAATGTACAAACACAACTGTTTTCTGTGTAGTTATACCATAAATGAGCTTCAGAATGAACAGATCTCCTTGAAGAAATGTAGACAAGAAAGCTTTTTTCTTTATTTCTAGTGAAAGAGGAAAATTTCTAACGCAAGAGGATGCTCTATCCAACTTGCCTCATACCCTCCTCAAGAAATCCCCTGGAAAAGCTTCAAACAGGAATATGGCTATTTTAGTCTGTACTGGGCATCCCAACCAGTTAGTTGAATACACCCAGCACTCTGCTTAGCCACTATTATTCTGACAATGCTTATGTCGGCAGAGTTTGAAAGTGCATTTGAAAAGTTCTCTCGCTCTCAACCGAGCAGATGCAGCCCAAGAAGAGATTAATTTATCGGTAAAGCTGGGCATGCCTCAGAAGATGCGATTACATCCAAATCTCTTCGGGTCCTCTGAGAAAACTGGTTTCTTTTGCCATCAATAATACATTGCCTTTTTAAAAAAAAAAAGTAGTACTTGGGCAAACGAAGAAAAGGACTGGGAAACCAAAGATCTAAGGCTTTGCTTCTGGATTACATTATCTCTGGAGAATGAACAGCAGTGGCTGCACAGGTCTGTTAGTGTGTTGGTATATTCTGTGTGGTGAGCAGAGGGACTTTTCCTTTCAGGATGGTCCCCTGTAAGTTGCTACAATAGCTTGCTCCCTGATGCAATTCTAAGACATTGTTGTAAAGGATTAGACTTGCAGCATTTCACTGGACTTATTTTGACTGAATTGTTCCATTCCCAGGACTACCGACAGCATAATTTTCAGACAGCAATAGTAACAGTTGTACTACACTTCCTTGGTGTCTCCCTTCTAAAAATTTTTACTGCCATCAACAGGATCATAGCAATTGTGTGATATGTACCCTTCGCTACGTTTTAAAGAGAAAAGACGCACCCAGAAGGAATGTGGGTGAACAGGTGGACTAAATGACATCTTTGAGCAGTAACTATTTCTGAATGTCTTAAATGATTTGCTGAATCACTCCAGGAATCTGAAACAGAGCTTGAAGTACTACCCAACTTGCCCTCCCCTTCCTATGACATACATACGCACTAGACTTTGAACACTTCCCATCCCTGTTAATGAAACGAGGGAAAATGCAATTTTTTTTCCAGACTCTCGAAGTTCCCTGTGGAGAACTCAGTCATATATTGCTTTTTGCTTCTGTTAGCCATATCATCTGCTCCAGTGAGAAAATTCCTGTACCTTTTAAGAGACTAAGTATTCACTTGGCATATACTGAATTCCATTATCTGAAATAGCCACATGTGAACGAACATCTCTGTTCTTCAGGGTGGCTGATGAGTATATAATGTTTGTAAAATTTGAGTATTGACACTCCCCTTGATCACTAACACAAATACCAGCTCTTTATGTGATACCACCACCCACTGCGAGGAGCTGAAGTCTATTTCTGCTATCAGCTTGGGGTTTATACTAAGGCATTTTTAACTTGTGCCCGCTGGACACATAGAGTCCACATATTTACTGTGTTACTCTACAGTCTGCAGTCTACTGTACTGCAGTGAAAGCACTTTGCAATTCTTCTGTTCCTTCACACAGAGTTACTTGGCGTACAACTGTATCCATACAGCAAGGAAGCTGGCTGTCAGTTTTGCACAATCAGTGATTAATCTCACACATTTGCCTCTCTTTTTGTGATAAAACAAATGCTTTGGAGTCCAAGGCCTAACAAGAACTACCTGTTTTGACAGTTGGCATTTTTATGCCTGTCTAATGCTAACTTTCACAGTTTGCTACCCAGTTGGAGAACTGAAGAGCCCCAGAGGCATTTAGATTGAGGTGAGAGTTCAGACTGACTCAAAAACTACATCTGTTCTGTAGTGACTCAGCTGAGCGCAGATCACAGGCGTGATGCCGGTTGTAGCAGCTGGATGACACCAAGCTGTGTGGTGTTGTCGATACACCAGAGGGATGGAACGTCATCCAGAAGGACCTGGACAGGCTGGAGAGGTGGGCCCAGGTGAACCTCATGAGGTTCAACAAGAACAAGTGCAAGGTTCTGCCCCTGGGCCAGAACAATCCTTGCCATCAGTACAGACTGGGGGATGAGGTATTAGAAAGCAGCCCCGAGGAAAGGGACTTGGGGGTGCTGGTGGACGAGAAGCTGGACATGAGCAGGCAGTGGGCAGTTGCAGCCCAGAAGGCCAATCGCATCCTGGGCTGCATCAAAAGATGCGTTGCCAGCAGGTCCAGAGAGGTGATTCTGCCACTTTGCTCTGCTCTGGTGAGACCTCACCTGGAGCACTGTGTGCAGGTCTGGAGCCCTCAGTATAGGAAGGACATGGACCTGATGGAGAGGGTCCAGAGGAGGGCCACAAGGATGATCAGGGGGATGGAGCACCTCTGCTACGAGGACAGGCTGAGGGAGCTGGGGTTGTTCAGCCTGGAGAAGAGGAGGCTCCGGGGAGGCCTAATAGCAGCCTTCTAGTACCTGAAGGGGGCTATAGGAAGGCTGTGGAGAGTATGTTTACAAAGGCCTGCAGTGACAGGAGGAGGGGCAATGGCTTTAAGCTGGAGGGGAGCAGATTTAGATTGGAGATTAGGAGAAAGTTCTTTACTGTGAGGGTGGTGGAGCACTGGAACAGGTTGCCCAGGGAGGTGGTTGAGGCCCCTTCCCTGGAGATATTCAAGGTGAGGCTCGACGAGGCCCTGGGCAACCTGGTCTAGTTGGGGGTGTCCCTGCTGACTGCGGGGAGGTCGGACTAGATGGCCTTTGGAGGTCCCTTCCGGCCTGGGCAATTCTATGATTCTAATTCTATGAAGTGGAGAGCTGTCCTCTCCCAGCACCACTTCCCAAGGTGGTCAGCTCTGCCCCTCAACACCTGTCCATTCCCTCCATCCTGTCCTCCCCAGCCACCCAAAGCACAGCGCTGCCAGGACACCTCCCCACGGCCCCTGGTGCCAGGCCGGGCTGTCAGGGCAAGACCAGGCCCTGTGGTTTTCTAATTGCATCTCAAAGAGAAGTCTGCCATTTTCTCTCCTAAATAATAAATGCTGGATGCAGACTGCAGGACAGTGTGATGCGGAACAAGGACTCTGTGGGCAGGGTGTATTTCAGGAACTACTTGATTGACAGTCCCTGTCGGTGAAAGTGTTTGTGAGGTTATTCCATGGTTCCTGTTTCCTCTGCTCAAATAGTCCTTCAGCTTTATAACTGTGTTTAATTATGAAAGAAAAGCAAGATGACACCGGAATTACCCAGGGTTACACACTCACATTTTTGTTCTAAGCAGACTGTGGTAACCTTGCAGGTCACTTGCGAAAAAGTAGGGCTTAGCATAAACAAATCTCATCTTCTTAGCATGCTGCATGGGAAATCTCCAGCACATCAGCAAATAACGTGGCCCTTGAGGTACTATTACTCCAAGACATTTTTGAGTTAGAGTTTTAATACACAGAAAAAGCAAAAGGAGAGAGCCTCCGTTAACCATATTCATTCAGCACATCAGTTATCGAGCTCCCTGTGGTGATGCCTTTTCATGCTTTTATGATGTAACATCATAAAGAGATCAACCAAAAAAAAATCAGCATACAATTATATTAAAATGAACATTTTTGTGTTTTGTATATTTTAGTCTTGAAAATTTAGGGGGGAAATCGAATCCTACAGGTTTTCTCATTTCTGTTAAAGTCAGATTCTCCTGTCACATCCCAAGAACCACGTGTGTCAGCGTTACTTGCCAACATAAACAGCAGTTATCTAAAGGGTTGCACTCGAAGGGAAGTTGAATACACAGAATGTACACATCCTATGACTCTAGCCTGAAAAGGGAGAGTGACAGGGAGAATCTAACAAAAGGTGAAGGAAATTATGAGTGGCAATAATAACATGAATAGGGAACAATTACTGACTGTTTCTCACGCTCCAAAAAGGGTTATCTAAATGAAATTATCAATCAAGATGTGATTTTTTCACATAGTGCCTAAATAAATTTTGACTTCTGTTGCTGCAGTGCCCAGTACACAAAAGAGTACCAGGGTTCTAAAGATAATGAGACAAAATAATAGAAGAAAAATCCATCAGAAGCTATTCAAGTCAGACATTTGACCTCTGCCTTCGCTCTCTGGAAGACAGAAAGGTGTAAGGGGGAGGCATTGCTCTGATTTTGTTCTTCATTCATTAAGATTTCTGCTATGAATATTGCCAGGTAGGTGATGGCAAGCTAAAGGGACTTTTGGTCTCACCCAACATGGTTATTTAAGTGTTCCTCAGAAAGCCGACATGGTGTTTGAAAATAGCCTCTACTCTCACATATTAAAATCCTAGGCTTTTCAGGATAAGACTATTCCAAACCCTGCTCTCCCTCAGCATCCTGCTCCATCCAGGCATTGGGCAAAATGACAACAGAAATGACAAAATGTTTTATGGCAATTGATATTATATGATTACTACCGATGCAGTGTATAATGAGGGGAAGTAATAGTCTGAGTAAATAAGTCTCAGATAACCCATAAACCAAAAGGTACTTATCTGGAAGTATTTGCAGCTCTTGGGGCATATCACTAAATCTGCCACTTCTAATTCCTTTTGTCAACTCACCCAGCATCTTGCAGGAGTGACTTTTTAATTTTGTAAACTTATTCCTGAAAGCCTTGTCTCTCCTGTGTGCTCAAGTGTTCTCAGTTGTAACCTGTCGCCATCTGAAAAGCACTGTTATTGCTAGTTAATCCTAGCATTCCGAATAAAATGATGTCTAAAATCTCAGTGCTCAGTTCTGGACTGGATCATCAGCACTGAAGGATCCTGTCTCCTATTAAAGCCATTTATAAAGCCTTTTCACAGAAAATTAAGACCATGAAGAAAAGAATTCTGCTATTCTCTTGCTGTTGTTGCAACAGAGAGGAATGAGGCCTAAGAAACAAATTTCAGAAGATTAGTGAAATAAAGAAGAAGTATGTGTTAATTTATCTCCATTATCTGCATTTTTAATGGATGAAAAATTTTAAAATGATTGTTTTTGCCAAAGAAAACAATGTTACTCAAAGGTGCCTGCACCCTGTTTAAAGCAAAGGAAAAACAAAGAATAAATACTGTTGGAAAAAGGTTTTGAATACTTTTTTTGTAACTGAATTTAAATACCATCATTCTAATTTAGCAGACGACCCAGTGCTTAACATTCATTTTGCTAGGAAGAGAAATGACATTAGCATAGAAGATATTCTCATCTTTGAGCTTTGGCACATAATTATCCCTAAATCATTCATGACGTCAATTTCTAGTCCTGATGTTGAGTTTTATGTTTGCTTGACAGCTTGTATTACACTTGACCTGAGATCACATCAGTGATGGAAGAAAGAGATTAGCTTTATTTTAATATATGCTGTTTGCTTACCAACACATTATGGGAATATATAGCAGCAGAGAAAAACAAAATGAATACACAGGCAAAAGCTTCGTTATACCAAATAACATCTGAGTTCCCTGAATAAAGCACGTACAGAAAAAATCAGACACTTATTATGCAAAGCAACCTACAGGAATAAGTGTGAAAACTTCTTTTATATTTTATAATCAAACATATTTCAAAGCTCTGAACATGTTTGGGGTAAAAGTAAGATCATGGTTTTCATGAAGAATTATTTCATTATGGACGAAAATTAAAGCCCCGGTACTTTTCTAAGCACAGAACGGCTGAGATGCCATAGGCAGAAGGATAATCGAAGCCAACAAAGTTTTCAGCAAAATATATGAATTAAAATTTTGTAATCGGTACTGGGTAAATAATTGCTTCTTTGATTGAGTGACTAAACCGAAAAATTAGGATAACGCTTAACTCTCGGTCAGACACAAGTAATTGCTTTCTCTCATTGCAAAAATGATAGTTGGAGACTAGCTTTTTTTGCTGGTAGTGGGGTGGAGAGGAAATGAATGACCAAGGTGAGTTTCATTTAACTCAAACAAAACTTCTATCTTTACTATTTACTTACAGCTGGCTAAAAATGTGAAAGATCGCTTCAAAGCAAAAACTCTCATTTGTATTTTTTCAGTCTCTTGGGTTTTTGACAAACATGTATTTTGAATTGGACTGAAATTCCAAAATACTGTAACCTGATTCAAAATTGCACTTTTCAACTAATATAATTTGCTGATTTCTTCCAAATTTATTACTGCCTCCAAGTCCCAGGTTTTGACATAAAGAAGAGCAAAGCCGCAGTTTAGAAGCGGAGAAAAGAATGAATTGCCTAGTGATTAATAGTAATAATTACTATTAGAGTATGAGTTTCTGAAGACTAATTTGCAAATTGACTCTCTTCTCTCTTTGTCCAGATTCTCTGGACTGAAAGGCACAGAACTGCAGATTGAGAAGCCCTAGAAGACTGATGTCCCTCTTCCTCTGTCCCCAGGGAGACACCAGGCAGCAGGTCCAACACACAAAGCAAAGGGCATGATGGTACCCACCAAGCACACAGTTGGCTGTTTGTAGAGTGCAGTCTTCACAGTTGGATTGCCATACAGTTGACTGTTGGATTTTTTTTCCTCCTCAATGCTTCTAAAATCTAGTAAGATACCTATAACTGGTATGCTCAAATTGGAAGCTAGTTGTTCCATGGTGAAAGATGAAAACATGAAAGCTAAAGGACACCAAACTTCTCCAAGGAGCCATTTCATATCCTTCCTCCCCTTCAGTCATTCTCATTGGACATGATCTTGTTTCTCTTTCAGGGCTAAGAGTTGCATGGGGGGAGAGAAGTCTGATTGTCCCTGGATTGAACATAAATTCATGGAGTTGCAGAGCAAGGAGAACTCTCCTCTTGCTGAATCAGAGAATTTCTATAAACATTGCACAGGAAAATTAACCTAAATTGAACAAGGACTGTAACTGAAGCACGGTAACAGCTCCACTCCCTGACTGGTGCCTGCTGGTGCAAAATTAAGGAGAGATTTTGGCAATGTACTGTGTACATTACACATTCCTCCATTCCTCTAGGACCGTGGACATTACCCCCAAGGAGCGATGCAGTCATAGGCTATGTCTGAGCAGAACTGTATTTAAAGGACCAAAGGAAACCTAGAGAAATGTTCCCCATAAAGTTAACTACTAATAAAATCCACTTAATTACCTACAGTAATTTATTTTTTCACTATGCATCTGGAATTAATATTCCAAATGCTCACTTAAATTTGAAATCAAGCCACACACTATTCCCAGTTTTTAAACTTGTCACATATTTTGACCTCATGGGAAGTAGAAGCAGAAAGCAATCAAACATCCTAAGGACTTTCTAACCATGTGGTATGGCCTGAATGATGGAAAGCAGGCAAAAAAAGTTATATATGAAAGTCTCAAAGGTAAACCAGGTGCTTTCTGTAAGATTTACATACACACATTCACAAAAGTAACAAGTCGCAAAATCATCTGCATAATTATACAAGGTACCTTTCTACATATTCCCCATATTCTCCATGATCATGCATGCCATGATGATGTAACGTTCACGAGGTCAGGATGCTAACAATGTATTTTGCATTTAGCTTCAAAGACCACATCATATCATGTTCATCTTCTATTTGATATTAAAACTGCATAAAGCCTTCTTCAGAGTACATCCCTTTATGCAAATCCCGGCTCGCCTCAGGTGCCACTTGCTAAATTAGATGTTCTCATTTTTTTCCAAAGGAGCACAAAAAGGATTTTAAATAGCACAGATTTCCTCCCTCCAGTTATCCTATATTGCACTAGTAGGGAGCAATAGTTCAGCAAAGAGAAATTGTGGTGAAATACGTCTGTTTGGATAGCAAAATGCCTTCATGTGTTCAAGCAAGTTTTTCCAGAAGATAGAAGTACACCATTTTCTGATTTCTGACTTGGGGTGATAACATCTAATGCATTTCAAATAACAGGCCTTAAAAGAAGCAAGAAAAGGAAGGAAATTGTCTTTAGAAGTAGTCTTAGACTACTGTAATTCCAATTTGCCACTGCTGCTGGATTCTGACACACATCAAGAGCAATACCAAGCAACAAGGAGGATTCCAATGTGTTTGCCTTAAAAAATGAAAAGCACTTTTTTGTCCTGACAATAAAGGAGAAATCATTCTATCACTCGCCGAGGAGACCAGCTCCAGTGGAGGTAAGTCCGCATTGGGGAAGGGAATTGTGGCAAAAAGGACTGGCAAAGGGCTCTTTTTGGAGGGCTTTTTGAAGCTCAGTTCCAATGCAGCTTCCCAGGTGGAGCTCTCATGGGAACACTCTGCCCCCCCGAAGTGGGGCTTCGGCGTGTGCCCTGTTATTATGCCAGTGTAGGGTGGCAGTGGTGAGCACCCCATGGGAGGTGTACCTCCATGTGGAGGAGCCAATAAGGAGATGTGTACCTAGTTCTGACAAACGAAGAGGTACTGGTGGAGGAATTAAGGTTGGTTGGGGGTTGCCTTGGGTGCAGTGATCATGAAAAGACAGAGTTCAGGGTCGTGGGTAGTATGCACAAAACAAGAAGAACAATTGCAAATTTGGACTTCAGGAGGGCTAACTTTGACTTCTTCAAGAAACTGCTTGGAGAAATCTCATGGGTTAGGCTCTGGAAAGTAGGGGAGGTGAAGAGATCTGATGATATTCAAATACCACTTTCTCCAATCTCAGGATCATTGCATCCCTAAGAGCAAGAAATCAGGAAAGGGATGCAGGAGACCTGCATGGTTGAGCAGGGAGCTTCTAAAAAAGCTCAAGCAGAAGAAGGAAGTTTACAGTGTGTGGAAGAAGGGACTGACCATTTGGCAAGATGACAAGAATGCCATCAGAGTATGCAGGAATGAAACGAGGAAAGCCAAGGCCTCCTTGGCTTTCCTCAAAGTTACCCTAAACCCAGAATTTACCCTTTTACCTCTCTCAAGAAGATACAGACAAATACTGTTCATTTATAGGCTTGAGTAACCTCTTTCAAAACACCATTGACTTTATGCAGATTGCATGAGCAGGGTTTTGTCAGAAATCTGCTTAGTGTTCATTGCTGTGCAGTGGCCTTGGCTAGATTAGCACACATAAAAACTGTGTCTGCAGAAAGCTGCAAAGACAGACAATTCTTAAACGGTTGAACAGCTTTGCAAAACGCTACATTCTCCTTAAATGAATGTGGGAAGATTCTTGTTAATTCAACAATTCTGGAGCCATCATCATGACTCCTTCACACCACCATATCCCTATACCAAAGGCATTCTCAGATAACAACATTCTGTGCCAGCTACTCTGCCGCTTGATTTTTTGAGGACAACTGGGACAGAAAGAAATTAATCCTCTGTACTTTACCTTTATAACCTGGGAATCTTCCAGTTTCTGATGAAGGAATGATTATCAGGAAAAATTAAGAACAAAAGGCCACTTTACATTTTGTCACAAGCAATGTATAGAACATACAGAAAAGGCTTTTAACTAGTGTTAAGTTTAACAAAAATCAAAACAAATCAAGCTAAACTCTCTATTTCCTGCAAGCCTGTTATGAACTCTTCATATGGTCTGTTTATTTAAAAGGCGACATACTGTATTATATTACACTATATTACATTATATTCTACTAAGCACATTCTATCATATATATTTTATTAACTACATTCTATTCTGTTGCATGGCATAGAGGACCGTATTATTGGGACTCTGATCTGCCAAAACGCAGGGTTACAATTTGACCACGAGATGGGAGTATTGCTCATGGCACATGCCCAGGGCACCAGCTCAACCAGCGACAAATATCCTGCATATTTCTGTGCTAAAAACCTGCAAACCGTACCCATAGCATAACAAGCTCCCAGGACAAACACAAATAAGAACGTGTTAATTGACTGTAATTGCTATCTGAAAAAGAATATTTGAATAAGCTGTGCTTTGGTCCCTGGAACAAAGAGTTGCGCTGAAAACTTTGTATTAACGCCGCAAAATCTTTTCCCAGTAGGAAAAGAATGAGGAGATGGCAGAGATAATCTGTGAAAGTGGTAATCATAAAATCATAGAATAATTTGTGTTGGAAGGGACCTTGAAAGGCTATCTAGTCCAACCCCCTGCAGTGAGCAGGGACATCTCCAACTAGATCAGGTTGCTCAGAGCCCATCCAACCTGACCTGGAATGTTTCCATGGATGGGGTATGTACAACTTCTCTGGGTAATCTGTTGCAGTGTTTCACTGCCCTCATCATAAAAAAATTCCTTCTCATATCTAATCTGAAATGGCAAAGAATAATTTTCTCATTTGTTGTTGGTTTTGTGAACATAAAATTGCAAAAAAGAACATTTGTGAATGTAGATTAAAATTATTTCCATGTAACTGCTTACAATTTTCCATTCAAAGTGTTGAAAAGCAACTATTTCACATGGGAAAATCGGGTTTTCCAAAGTGGCTTGATAATGTTTTATCCCACAGGAAACATTTGATGAACTGCTTGTGCTGATGATGTCCCTGATAGGGGCTGTGTCTTTATGTGGGAACCGGCAGCCCTGTCTCTCTTTCCTTGGAACCAAAAAAAGAGCAGTACTGAGTAACAAGTAGCATCTCCCACAGAAAAAGCCATTAATATGAAGTTTAGATTAATATGAGAAGGAGACTAGCCTATGTTCTTATGGCTTGCAGGGGATTTTGAAGAAGTTAAGACAAAAATCTAAGGCATGACTGCAGCTTAAACAGCCATCTTCCAGCTAGCTTTAAAGTAGTTGGCTTTGGCACAGACAGCCTCAATCTGTGAAGCTCCCGATAGATGCAGATGTAGTTCCTTGCAGCCTCAGTAAGACTGATTCCTGTTGGTCGAGGCACGCTCACTCTGACACAGGAGCTACATCTCACACCTGTGACTCCAGTGTAGATATGCAGATTCAGTGTCTTCATGTCCACATGGGACAGTTATTCTGTGTGCCCCTGGCCACCTGGTTCCCCGTGTAGTAGCAGGACAAATGTATTGGAAATATTTTGGAATTCCTATAGGTATTCCTATAACCAGATAGTACAATAATGTCTTTTGTGTATGGTCAAAAAGCAACTTGGACGTAGGTTCTGCAAAGATTCTGCAACATATACTCTGCAGCTTTCTTCTCCAGGTGCAGGATGCCTGCACAGTAGGATGGGTGGCAGACTGACCTCACTTGGGTGCAGGACTCTAGCTGATGCTAATGGGTGGTGGTAAGAAAGCTGAAGCCCTCATGATAAATCTACACAAATGTGCACTTGTTTAATACAAATACACCCCAGCTACATACTGAACAGAGGTTGAAAACCCAAGTACCCTTGACCCTGGAAACAGTTCAGGCTGAGTTCCACCCACCAGCAAACTACATGTCGTGAGTACATTATAGATGTTACCACAGTCCTTCTAACTCCCCTGCTTATTCTTTTTTTTCCAAAATGTGAAAGTCCATGGCACATAAGAAAGCATAAGTTTGGGTGAATATTTCAGTAGTCTGTAAACAGCTATGTATTACCCATCGATAATGTTCCTTTCTCCACTTCCCTCACATGGCTGATAAGGACATTTGCTGTGGAGTGAGAAACGGACAGTTTGCACAGTATTTGTCAAAACAGAAGTGCCACCCTAGCACTGCCCTTTCTAGGGCACATCATTCACAATTTTTCTCCTGATTTCTATCAATGAGATCGCTAGCTATAATCTGTCTTTACAGCGTCTGAATGAAAAACTTTCAGACAACAAATAGTCCCTGTGTGGTTACAGTTGCTTATTCACTGTAATCAGCTGGTCCCATAGTATTGATCTTTCCTCTAAGGGGATGAGATGTTCCTGTGAGAACATCTTCTCACAGGAGAGCAAACAGACATTAAATAATTACACCACACAAAGAGTAGCAAATTACAAGGAACTAAATTCACACCCTCTCCCTTCAAGTCATCATAAAACATTTGCTTCTTGGTCCTACAGCCCAACTAAATAGGTGCCCCTAATCTTTCTGAGACCTTGACAGTGCACGCCTTTAAATGTAACCTGGTCCTCAAAGTCAGGGATTTCTGGGTCTACCCTCTTGGCTGGGCTGATGCTCCTAAGTCCTAAAGAAGCTCCAGTGTTTCTGCATCCCCCTGGTCCTGTCAGGGCTGCAGCCTTCCAGTACAACTACTGGTTAGACACCACCCACCGTAGTGGGCAGAGTAGCCATTCTGCCCATTAATTCTTCTGAGGTCTTGATAGCTACATACAACGTGGCACGTACTCATGAACATCTGAAGAGTCACATGTCATTTGAGTATTTGCGCTTAATTTCTGCATGACTGCAGAAAGAGCTGAGTGGTACTTGTTCAAGAGAGATACTTAACACAAGTGTGTAAATCATATGACCTCTTAATAAAATGACCTTCCTAAACAATTGTTGCTAAGGGGCCTCTTTAAAAACATACATACCTATGTGTCTGAAATAAACACAGGCTTCTACAATTTTAGAATTTTTCTACATTTTTACTCGAGGTATCACATTTTCTTCTTATTTATCAGTTTGCTAGAACAATGGGGATTTTAAGTGATTTCGCAAAAGGAAGCAATAAAAGAAAACATAGTATCATTCTAAGCTGCCATACTTGCTCTGAGGTTGTTTTTCTTTACCATCAAACCAAAGTCCCGCATTATTTACATTTAGGATTAGTTGTGTTTCAGTGAATTTCACTGACACATACGCAAAGATAACGTTAGCTCTAACATTTGTTTCTGTTTATTTTGCTATCTAATACTTTAGCAATTGCTTTTGGAGCAACACGGGTTCAGGTACCCGTGTGTGCCTCAGAGCCCTGTGGCACACAGCTGAGGAGGTGCAAAAGAGTAAACATGCTGTTTACTTACAGACATTACAGCTGTTCTTCCACTTTGCTGGAGCTGCTAAAATGCCTATGGACTTCTACACTAGGCTCAGACCCATTTGAAATTATTCCCAGATGTCCAAGGAACCATTCTATGGCTTGGGATTGCTTCTGTTTCAGCAACATCCCTTTTATGTGGGTCAAAAGTACTTGGCAAATTCCCCCTCAGACAATTAAGTCAATAGAGCTTTGTGTTTTTATTGGCATAATAAAACATGAGATCATCAAAAATAGGGACACCTCGTGCACATTTTTTCTTAACTCTGTGTTTTGCATCTCCCGTGCATCCTGTCCTAACAGAGAGAACAAAATATGGCCCAAAGAAAGTCACAGAAGGGCAGAACCTCACAAATCCGCATTTCCTATTAAGCAACTCTAATAATCCAGGATTTTTCTTCCACACACTGCACAAAAATCAATGGATAAGGCTTAACAACAGAACAACTAGGTAGTGGTAGGCATTATGTGAAAAGGATGATTTTCCCCCAGAATGCCCCAGTAACTATTGTCAAGTGTAAAGATGCTGTTAAGTCTGTTTCTGGTTACCACACAATTTTTTGTTTTTAGAATAAACTGTGGATGTTTAGGGAACAATAGATTGCATATAAAAATGGTTGACAAAAAGTAATAAAATGTTGCCCTTACCATTTGGTTTCTTTGATTCTTCCCCCACACTAGATTGATCTTTTTTGTCCAACTTATTGTCTTCTTTCAATTCACCTAGAATGAAGCAAAAAGAAACATTATAAACATTTTTATGCAGACTGCAGTTTGTTAATGCCTGTAACTCAATGGAATTGCAACATCCAAAGGAGATGTTCCTTAGGAGAAAAGGTCAGAATTCACAAGGAACTGGATGAACACATTCTTATAGAACAAAGCACCAGACAAAATTTATCCACTCCCACAGAAAATCAAGTTTTTCAATCTACTTTTAAATTTATTCTAATTGTTAACACCTTTTTAAGTGCACGTGCAAACCTATAGTCCCTCTTGTTGCATGTAGGCCATTAAAAACCTTAGCACAACCTTCATTTCAAAATCAGGACTCTGAAACAGTTACGCTTTTAAAGGACTAGGACCCCACAAGACTTCGTCATAGGTCTCTGCGTTAAAGAACCACCTTAGATAGCCCAAACAGTCCTATATATTTTTGTCTGACTTTCTCTTACCAGTTTCCTTTATCCACAGATTCATTTGGCTTGGTCCTTTGATGATGACACCAGGAAGCAAGCAATTATCCTAGCACTGATCACTGGCCCGAGAGACTCTATAGCAAAGCAGAGAAGCAAGGCCTTTGGCAGAGCAATGGTTGATGCAGAATGAAAACGGCAACTTAAGCTGGAGCCAGGGAGGCTAACCAGAGTCATTCTCACTTTCTGTCCTCTCTCAGTCATACAGCAGAGCACACCAGACCTTGCCACACCATCCCTTCATTGAAAGAGAATGCCAAGCGAAAGATCAAATAAAAAATAACTTATTGGGAGAGCTCTAGCAGAACAGGGCTCTTTCAGCTGCAGTGTCCAAACAGCAGCAAAGAAGATATCCTTCTTTCATATGTCCAGAGAAGCAACACCACCCTGCCCAGACAGGAGCAGGCAGTTTGTCCTTTACCCCTGGAGGAGCAGCAATGAATTTGTGACCCACACCTCAACACAAAAAGTTGTAGAAGTCTCACTTCAGAATTTTGTAAATGTGAGGTATGTTAAAGTAATGCTTATTCCATTTGTATTACTATTTTTGTTACTGTAACAACTTCAGAGCCTCTGGATCAAGAGTATAGATATTATGTATTAAAAAGGATCTGATCTGCCTTCAACATAGTCATTACCAGTGGATAATTATTTTTGGAACAGCTCAAAATATGAGAGATTGTAGAGAAGTAGAAGCTCCCTCTTCCATATTGTGCCCTAAACACTAGAATATTTGTTATTCTTGGATGACAGAGGATTGATCTCTCTCTCCAAGTTTCATCACAGTATAAACAAGGAATGGTTTTCAAATCTTAAAATATTAAACAAGATGGAAAAAACATGTCCTGTTCAGTTCCCATTTGGAGCCAAAGCTTTTCATATTTTTGTTCCTGAGCTTATAAAAAATAAGCTTAAAAAAAAATAAAAGTGAGATGGTACAGGACAATTAGCAACCTCCTCAGCTGATCACACTACCACTGGCTTGGACTCCTTGAACAGGAGCAGTATAAGCAGCTCCAAGCAGGGTTGAGGTGTCTGCCTGACAAAGGTGGCCTCTAAAAGAAGGACACTGTCTTCAGGAAATTAAATGAAAGTGTTTCTAGAAAAGCAAAAAGTCTTCTGGCATTTCCTCCACCATCATGGCTGATGGTAATGATAAACTGATAATGCTTTATTTGAACATTGCATAAAGAAGTTGCTTGACACTTAAGTGTGTGCAGGAAAAGATGATGAAGATCCACACATACATTATTGCACAGTTTGATCTCTCTGAGAAAGCACATGGGCAGCAAGTGACTGAGAGAGACTTTAAACTCATCTGACAACACAATTTCCGAACTTTCATTGAATAGAACTTATTATGAATAGGGGACTTTTGTGTATTGTAATATCTACTCTGCCATACTGCCAGCAGCAGAGTAGAATGATGATCATAATGATCTTTTTGAAAGGGATTACAAAGGCAGAGAAATAATAAGGCAAATTCTTTACGATGAGATATTAACATATAGGCGTAAAGGAAGCTATGGTGAACTCAGAGATATGAATGTTAAGATTTCATCATTCTCCAATGACTCTGCCGTGATTGTACCACATAAAGGCTTTTTCCCATAAATTAAGGAGCAGAATTTCTTTTCCTGAGGAATACACTAATTTTCAGAAGTCATTACAATTCTTTCAAAGCATTTTTGACGCTTGCAGCAGAGAGATATTACAGAAAAAGGCACTGTCAAAATCACTAGAGCAGATTTAGCCCCTGTACCGTTAGAAGCTTATAAAACAAAGGATTTCAGAAGAAAAGTCTGATGCATTTTAGCTGGGATTTCATATGTCCCCAGCCTTTTTGTCTTCTTGGGGGGCCCATTCCTATGCACCTGTGCAACACCATCTGAAGAAGAATTCCATACATCAGAGAACATGACAGCTCGGATCCCCAAAGTCCTTCCAATCTAAAAAAAAATCTAATGATGAAGGGATCACTGGGAAAGGCCAGCAGCCAAGTGAAATACATGAGAATCATATAAAGGATCCTTTAAACAGGGATTCTGCTTCTGCTTCAAACTAAGCTCGCTGCCTGAGCCCAGGGCTTTCAAGGCCCGTATGCGCACTCAGACTTTTTCTAAGAGGATGCTTCAGAGTCTTTTGCTGGTTTTGGACTAGCTGATACTAGCCAAGTTTGTGACAAGTCATATGTGGGTGTACTACCATTTTTTTGGTGCACTACATAACTACTACATAACAGCTTCGGGGAGCAGGAGTTGGGGAGGGAAGGACAGTGAAATGGCCAAGAGGAAACATATTGGTTCTCATGGGTCTGATTTTTTTTTTTTTAATTTAATACAATTTTCAAATATTGCTTCCACTTTTTTGGGGTGAAAAATGGGATTCTTATTTTAACTCAGTTCTATAGCAAGTTAAAACACTGGAAAGAAATTTTCTGAAAAAAAAATCTCCAAAAAAAGGCTAGAGACTGCCCTAATAATAAAAATAGGCAAAGGAAGCATAAATAAAATAACTCTTAAAAACAGAGAGGGGGAAAAGTGCTCTGTCCTAAAACATATTCATATCTGAGACTCTGAATATCATATCTGATATTCATATCTGAGGTTAAAAGGCACCTTTAATTGGTGTGCATCTTAAAAAGAGTTTATAAGAAAACTTTGGCTTCTCTTTCAGTTGCCCAAGCAATGAAGCTGTTCATTGAACCAAGAATATTTGTTTCAGCTTTTCAGTCTGTGTATCAGGCTGCTTCATTTCCATGAGAAAATTCATTTTTTCCTTTCCTCCAAAAGTGCCCATTATGAACCCCATCTTCTATGGAAGAACACTACTTGGGAGTTAATTTACAGTCTCCAATTCCCGTACGCAGGTGACTATGCCGATGTCGAGGAAGAGGCTGGGCCCAGGGCATCAGGTTCCTCTATCACTGAGGTGAGAGGCTTGTTTTAGGGCTGGATCTATGTTTCAGTGGAAGGAGAGAACTCACCATTCTGGACATTCTGTTTCTCTTCTCCCACTGCATAATGAGAGTCCATTGCCTTATCTGTCTTAGGTACATTTTTCCCTTGAGAGGCTTCATGTTTGTTCACCCCAGTTTGCCGAGTCCCATTTACATGATTCTTACTGGAATCTGTGCTTTTGTTTTCCCCAGGATTTGCTTCTTTGCTGTTCTCTGTCTTTGCTGCTGTGGCTTCTTCAACTGGCTTCTTCTCATCCTTTTCATCTGTTTTCTTTTCATCTGTTCCCTGATGAACACTTTCTTCTGCTTCTTTCTTAGCTTTTTCTTCTGCATCCTCAGCAAAGAGAGAAGCAAAACGAGGAAAAAAATTATCAGTCAATTTGACAAGAATGATACAACTCATACATTTAAATCTACTTCAGCTTTTTACATGCTAACAGCTTTTACTTAGATAAATGTAGGAATTGACTTGACAAAGAAAGAAGAGCACAGGAGGACATTTAAGAAAGTATTCTGGAAAAAGCACTCCATGTTGGCCTAAATGTATATTATGTGCATGTCCTTTTTTACTACATAAGGATCAACTCTGAAAATGCAGTTCCTCAAAATTCTTAAAAGATATTAGCTATTGAAGGCTTTAGGTGTGCCAAGGTTAGTTTCATTTTTGACACACAACAATCAGTCAAACACCATTTGGTTTATCTCATACCGTACCATATAACTAAGCATATAAAAGGTCTTGGTTATTTGATATCTGCTTTTGCTTCCAATGCCAGCTTCCCAATCTCTTCCCTTCCACTTACTATTATTCTTATGGCTCTGTCCTCTCTTGGCAGCCTAATGTATTGCCACTAGTACTTGCCCTTCCATCCAGGAAAGTCTTACCATCAATCACAAATATGGAAAGATATAATTTCAAGCATCAGTGTTGAACAACAGCAGCATTTCAAAATACTGTCATTCAGAAAAAAAATAATAATCATATAGAAGCCAATTTCCCCCATTCAAGATCCTGCTCTTGTTCTTACCCAAACCCTAGGTCCTGGTGCAACACTTACTTATAACATAGGCTGAAAATCACTTTGGGTCCAGATATTGTGAGCACTACATTTCTAACCTGGGTCTGGTACAGCACACACCCACAGACTTGGCTGCAAAGGCTGTGTATGGCTTCCTGTGTCAGACTGGAAAGCAGGACAAAACCACAGTCCCTCGCTGCAAGCCTTGAGCTAATAAAAACGGCTGGGTGTGCACAGGCTTTGGGCAGAGACTCCATAATTTTCTCCCCTGAGCATCTGAGAATTTCAGAACACACTCAATTTGCAACCTGTGAACTTATGCAGCTTCAGAGCATATATATCCATACTGAGTCTAAACATTCAGAGTGACTGCCCTATGCCTGTATTCAAAATTTCTGGACTAGTAATATCCCGGCCCACTCATTAACCCCATCATGGGTAACCAACTGCACTTTAATTGTGATAGGAATCACAGATCCTGTTTTCTGAGAGACTGTGTAAGTTGATGAGCAGAGGAGCAGATTCTATAAAACCCTACAAAACACTGAATAAAGTATTCCTTGATTCTATGGAACTATCCTTGACATCTATAAGGAAGATGTTCTGTACCTTACAGGAGCAGAGCTCTGGCCAGTGAGTAGAAATTACAGAAGAATGTCTTGTTAAATACTTCTTATGAATGAATCAGAACCAGTTTGGAGAAAAATGTAACAATGGGATACAAGAGAGAAAGGGAGAAAGCCATCCTTATAAGAAATGTCAATCTGTATTTTCTTGTCAGCAGCTAACTAAAGTTAAGTATTTTTTAAACTAATAAATTATGACTTACGTGAAACTATAATTAAATTAGATATGAGCCCCCCTCATTTTATAATTCATTCCTGAAATCTATGGTAGCTTCCATAGATAGCTCAGCTATGCATGTTGGTATTTTCCCTGGAGTCTCATGGTATAGGGAATGTTTCCTCTCATTTGGGGATCTGAAAAAGAAATGCTGCATTTTGCTCCTGAACCACAGGAGAGAAAGTCAGCCCAGGAGACAGGGGCTCGCTACAGCACCATTGGATGAGCGCGTATTGCCAAAACTATTGTCGGAAAATACTGTATCTAAATGGTGCTTTGCACATCAGGGTGCTTGTTTATTCAGTTTTTTAATTTGTAGATATTTAATTATGATCCTTTAAGCAAAAAGCCATCAGTAATAAACCCACTTACTTTGCCCACACAGTCCAAGAAATTTTCTATAAATATCACACTCAGGATAAAAAAAGCTCACTCAGGCTTCTGGGGACAATTCCATTACCAAAGGGAATACAGTATTCTACAAATAATTTAATAATAATAATGGTAATAATAATGTAATAGATGGGTTTTCTTCTCTTGTGGTCCCCGGTTGCTATTTGTTGTCAATCAAGAGTTAAATGCTTTCTCTTACGCTTTATCTTAATAATTCTTATTTTTATTGGCAGGGCATCTTGAGGCACGGCAAGAGGCCGGTTCGAAGGGAGTGGGCAATGCAGAGTCCTGCTGCCTGGCAGCCCCTGAGACAGGGCAGGCAGATGGAGGGAGGCGCAGAGACCCGTGGCGAGGCAGCAGCGGGGAAGCAGCCGGGCAAGGGCTTTGGTGTGAGGGCTCTGGCGTCCCAGAACCGTTCCTTAGCGCCCAGCCCGTACAAATCTATGCTGAGTCTTTCAGGATAAAACAAATTATGCACGCTTGGGCTGCTAAGTGCACCCAGAAACACAGAAATTGTGTGTAAGTCAATGAATTCAGATGAACGGAAGCCAAGACTGCTTTCTGAATCTTTAACCCATAAGCCGGTGCCCTGATCCAAGTTATCAGCGATGAAGCTTGGCAAAAACATAAAGTAAATCAAGGGCTAGCAAATTCAGGGCCAAAGGTTGTCAGAAAGATAAAATGACCTACTCAAGGCCTCCCATGTCTAATAATGCAGAGTGGTGAGCTCTCTGCTTTCAAATGATCAACTAATTCTTCCATAGGCAACCCTCAGGATCTGCTAGAAGGATTTTTTTATGAGAGAATTAAAAAGAAAACATTTTCCACTCCAGCTAACGCGAAATAAAGCTAAATAACCAAACACTTATCATCAGGATACTCTGTATAGAATGGGTATGAAATACTGCATCAATACATCTTAGCAGTAGCAGCATTAGCTAAGCAATGTGTGCACATCCCCTTGAATCATAACTTGACATTTACATGTGGCACATTTAGAAAAAAGTCTTTATGCAAAGCAGTCACTGCAAGCGGGCATAAAGCACATTTAAAAGTTAAATACCCAGAATCTATTACAATCTACTCTACATGTTTGCTTTAGGTGAAACGTAAGATATGTTTTATTTATTTCCCCACAGATCTCTCTTGAATATTAAGATTTTTATCTAGTAGATCCTTATTAGACAAGTAAATATGTATGGTACATGTTGAAATTAAATTCTTAAAAGTAGTTAATTGTATTGGCTTCATTCACTCAACACTCCTGTACCATGAGACAATAACCATGTTAAATGTTTTGCTTGTTTAGTTAGCTTTAATTTGTTTAGTCCACAAAGAACTGTGAAATAGTAAATACCAATAAAAAAAAAAAAAAGCTAAAAAAGCCCCTGGCAAATAAGCAGATTTTTAATTATGTTTTTGTTTTCATTTTCATGGAATACCTAGAAAGGCTTTTCCTGAATAGCAAGTTTTAATCACAAAGGAAAATTTAATTTAAATCATAATGCGTTCTTTCTTGCACCTTTAGACAGGCCTTTCACTCGGAGAGGAACAATCTGCTCAGGCAAACTACCCCAAATATTCCATCAGCCCTGAAGCCAAGGCCATGTAATACATTAAAATCAAACTCCTTCCATCTACATGAAATGCAACAACCCCATTAAATAAGGGTTTGAGTAACAAACATTCAGCTCAGAGAAGAAATTGTACCACAAACAGTTTAAGGAAGGAAAAAAAATTAATCAGTGATACATTCTTCCTTTTTTGGTTCCAATACTGTTCTAAATCACCTCAGGGCTCAAGGAGACCTTGGGCAATCATCCAGCCCATGGAGCAGTTACACCTAAGTCGTTCTCAGTAGACGGCTCTCATTAGCTCCGAAAAAACTCCAACAGCAGAGATTTGCCAATGTCTAACCTCTTATCAGGTTATAATCACCTGCCAATTTTTTCTCCTCTTAACAGCCCTGGGTATTCGAATAAAAAGCTAGTTCCCTTATTTTGCAGCTGCAGTAGTCTTCAGACCAATGCTTTCAGCTGTAAACCCCTGGGAGTTACGAACTGCAGTTACCATCATTTGCACTGCTGTACGGCGTATTGTCTGCAACTGGGACATCTGTTTCCTGAACTGCAGCGCCCAAACCTGGACACGGCACTGCTGCGGGGGCTGGATAGACAGGAAGGATGCCAGAGGGGTCTTAGAAGGTCTGGGGTCTTCTTGTTTTGGTCTGGGTTTTGGTTTAGTTGTTTGTTTGTTTGTTTGTTTGTTTGTTTTTTCACAATAGCATGACAATATTGAACCCTGGTCAGCTTGCAACCAAACCAGCCCTCATATTCTTCTGAAATACTCGCGGTGCCTCCCAGATTCACAACATCACGAGCAATTGCAGCATAGTTTCCAATTCATTATCCAAGTTAACACTAGAAATATGGACCAGTTTGTGAATAAAGAATATCCTGTCCTTCTCCCCTGAACTATCATCCAAACCTCTTTCAACCTTGATATTGCACAATTGATAACTTATCTCTACAAATGCTGTCCCAGTTATTTTTGCACCCATTGTGAGTCTGACTCATGATTTTAGGGGACCTCCCTTACAATTAGGTTTTTTACTCCCACTCTCTTGACTATGTGCACTCACACCACGTGAGAAGAGTATAAGGCACAGATGAGTAACAATATTCCTATCTTTCTGAACTCAGGGTGGGTTGTTGACCTTGAAAAGCAGACTCTTTCAAACTAACAGTGCTTACTTGGAGAATTATTTGATTGAAGAAGAGCTTGAAGTAGAGGTCAAAGAATTTTTATTCTTTCACTAAGAAGCCTGGCTGTTACCTTTGGTGGCTTGCGCTTTCCATTTCTCCCGGTTCTGCTGCACCACCTCAGTCCAGGTGGCTTTAAAACATTTGAAGTCCACAGTGAGTATGGAGCAGTTGAGTGAGGCACTTCCTTCGGACCCAGTGCTCTTGACACTTGATCTTTTAACTTCAGAGGGACTAATGCTATTCAGACTGCGACACAAGATCATAAAACACAGCAGCAATCAGTACCACCTATACCCAAATACAGCTAAAAGAAAAAATGGCTATAAGTCTAGATATCTTAATGGAGTCAACTGGGATAACCAAAACTAAGCTTGAATCCCTCTTCCTCCCCTCCCTCCCTCCTACCCCAGGGCAACCAATGTTAAAGCAAACAGCACAACCTGAGAGAGTATTAGAAATAAAGGGCAGCTTTTCCCTGCTTATTTTTTGGTATCCGTACTCCCTAAGAAACAGAATCACTCAAAGTGTTGCCATTACCTTTGTTTTGCAGCTCCACTCCCTAAATATTCATTGGAGAGTCAGACAATTCTACAAATCAAATATATTAAAGGAGGAACCTCCTAAAATCCATCAGTGAGAGCCACTGGGCATAGGACAGGAGGCCAGCCTCTGTCCAGGGCTTGGTGACCTCAGCTGAGGCTGAAATCAGGCACTCATCTCAATTACAGACCCTACAGTTGTCTTTCAAGGATGGGCACTTCATTGTGCACATTTTACTGAAGTCAGCAAGATAACTGACAAAGATATTAGTGCTTGCTCTTTGTGTAACAGCCCAAGAGTAAAGTCACCTGGGAGAGGGAATACTGACTTGGTAGCCCTATTCTAGGGAGCATTAGCCACTGGACTTTGAATCCCAAGTCATGTCCCTTCCCTTAAACTACTAGAAGAGTAATTTCTCTACAACAGCCAAGTGGGTTGAATGGGCCAAGAGTCCTTACATTCCAGGTGAATTCTGGTGGTGCTTCAAACATTGCATAACCCTTAATACTGTCACTAAAGTGTGCTTATACTGCCCAGTCCTCTTTTCAGTCCCGTTTATACTTCTAGACCTGTAGGAAATAGTGACTCTCAGTGACTGCCTCTACCTTCTCTTTGACACCAGTGACTGAGAGAGCACTCATGTTCACCCGGTTGCATGGCTACAACCATTTGTGCTCACTGCCTTTGGAGGCACGGCTCAGGTTCATGCCAGCCTCCCTCTTTGCTCTCCCTTGGGCTGGAGTTTCTGCAACGAAGCCACATCACAAGGTGAGCTCCAGTGTTGGCAATGGTGCTTCAAGCCACATGGAAGATACTGCGGAGGGGAGATCGGGGCAGTCGGGCAAAAATGGCAGCACGTGTGGAGTGAAGGGAGAGAGCGTGTGGTTATTCACCTGGAACGCCTGAACCCAGACATGCCAGAGCGGGATGCTTCATCGATGAGCGGAGTCACAATCTTCTCAGTCATGTCAGTCAGCACAGTAAAAGTGGGTTCCACGATGAAATCAATGAAACCTGAGCAGAAACACAAGCAGAGTCAAGCAGGCAAGAGGAGGATTTATATGGAGTCATTGTTTCAGTGATTGCAGCAACCGCCCTGCGAAAGAGAGAGTAAAAAATTTACACCTTCAAAGAGGGGCAGGCAAATACTAGAAGAGGAAGACAGAGTTATACATCAATCCCTGACCCAAGAGCCTGGATATAGCATGCAATAAAAGATACTGATTTGAACACTGGAGAGAAACCGTGGCAAATCAGAACATAAACAGATGCATCAGAACTTGTTTTATACCAGAGCATAATATTTAAGCCAAATTCTGAGTGGATTTGGATAAAACCCAGTTTCAAAGATGAACTCTCTAAAAGCAGAAAATTAATGTAACAGTAATAATACTGGTAAGCTTTGCTGGTGTGGAGTTACATGCAAACATCCCTTACTGCATACCAGTGGGTTGCTGTGAATATTCTCTCCTCGGTGCTCAGACACCCCGTTCTTCTTAATGATAAAACAGATTTAGATGCTTTCCTCCCATTTTTTAAGATAAGGAAAGGGGAAAAAATAAAGGGCCAAATAATTTCTACTTCAGTATACAGTTTGGCAGAGATAAACATGGCTCTGATCTGAATGTTGGGAAGGGCAGCCTGAAGGGCCCTGTGGGCATAAACTCATGAGATTAAGGAAAATCCAAGTTGCACAGAAAAAAAGGGAGATTGAGGAGTTTACAGTACCTTATACCTTCCCCTAAATTCTCACCTGAGGCAAGCACTATTTCTAATGTTCATTTTAGCACTTGGCAAATTTATTTGTGCTGCAGGTAGCCAAGAAAGCAATAATGTCCTTAATCCCTCCTCAAGCACATCGGGATTTAGGTCTTTCCCTACTGTTATAAGTTTTAAAGATTTGGTAATTACCAATGATTAATTATACATTCATAATATTATAATTTGACTGGATCATGATACGTTTCTACAACAGACCCTGGTGATTCTAGGTGAGAACAGAACAATAAGAGGAGAAGGCCAGGCACCTGAATTCACAGATGTTATGACGCACACCTTGACAGCAAAGCAGTTAAGCATCCTTCTAGTCCCGTTTCCCTTCCTTGATTTTTGCTAAATTTCTAAAAGAATGCGCAATTAAGTGTATTTTCATGCCTAGCCAAATTAAAAACATTACTTGCAAGTTGTCAGAATTTCATACTAACATTTTGTAAATCTGGAGAAAATATGCATTCAGTCTTATCTGAACATCTGAATCATGTGCCTTCATAAGGATGAGACAGTCTTATCTATTCAAATTTAGGGAAAGAAGAACTCCCTTCCTCCCAGAGAGTTAATCAGAAATGTATGCAGTATAAAGCCATGACAGGATATTGTGTGTTAGATCACAACCCAGATAATCTCAGCAAACTTCATACAATTTTTTAAAACTCTGGAAATTGTATTGGCTGAGAACAGTGTTAAGTCTGCCACAGGAATCCTGAGGACAATGAGAAGTTGATTTAGATATATGTGTCTGTCTGTCTGTCTATGTATCTCTTCTATTCCCCTTCAATTAAAATTTTTTTTTACCTCTTAATGACCAACGAAACACAAGCCATGGTATACCTTGTCACCTCTGCTTGGCAAGTAATACCACTGCCATCTGCTTCACCACTACTAACAGCCCTGGGACATGCAAATCACCGATACTCGATGCATGACTGCGTCACTAAACTTCAGCAGCAAGGTGGCGGGATCCACTTCCTGAGTATCCTGAGATATCTTCCCATAAACACAAGGTCCAGTTCTAAGTGTCTAAGAAACAAGCTTTCCCTGGGAGAACTCTTGCATCTCATCAACAGACAGGCAGCAGTGGCACACGGGACCACAGCGAAACAAACTCAAAGACCTAGGAGAAGTTTTCTTTGATAAGTGGTATTTTTTCCTCTATTCCCTATAACATGAATAAGTTATTCAACTATGTTACCTAAAAATGGGGATTATAATAAAGTTGGTAAACATAATCTGTTTGTAGAAACAAAACTTAGGACTTTACGACTAATTATGTAACTTATGCCATATTCCCATGTGCCTCTCCCCCAACATGTTCTCTCTCTTCTTACCTAAAGACACTGGGATTTAAATAGTTTGCTAATTAAAACCCCTGAATATCAAATAATGAACCTGGGTTTTAGAACCTATTAATGCTAATCACCATCTTATCATCCTTTTTCTTCTCAATAGAATGACTGTGGTAAATATTTCTGTACCCCAGTGACTAAGATGATTTTACCAATTAACATTGTATACTGAGGATGGATTCCACGCACATGTCTAGAGCTCATTCATTCCACCTAAGAACGTCACCACAGCAAACACTGCCTAGAGGGCAGTTTCCCTAAAGCCCATCAACCCCCTCCCCTCCCGCAAAAAAGAAAAAAACAATCATCAGCACGGACTCATCAGCCTCTATCCAATGTTTTCTGAAGCTGTAATTTTCTTTCTCGCTGGCCAAAGGACTAAAATAAAAAGATGCTGCTACATTTATCAGCTGCAAAAGAGGACAATGACAACAAAGGCTGATCTCCAGTCAAACTAGCTTCTTATAATCTGGGGCAGACAGAGAAGCTTTAACTCCTGATATTGTTGCGAAATGTAAATCCTGGCCTGGTTTTCTTTGCAGTTTGTTTGTCCCCCCGCCTCTGATAAGCGGCCTGACTTCCGGACATGAATCTCCTGATTTCTGTACTTCACTATGGTACAGAAATATTTACTGCACTCATTCTCTTGAAGAAGAAAAAGGATGATAAATTGGTCATTAATGTTAACATTAATAGGTTTTAAAACCTAAGTTCATTATTTGATATTCAGGCTTTTTTAATTATAAATTTAAACTCTGAACAATTTCTTCACAAACTGAAGCAACAGGAGAGACATTCGTTCTTTTGATGAAGTTAGACATTATAGCAGCTTTCCGGTACCTGAAGGGTGCCTATAAGAAAGGTGAAGAGGGACTTTTTGCAAGGGCATGTAGTGAGTGATTGGATGAGGTGTAATGGCTTCAAACTGGAAGAGGGGAGATTTAGAATAGATCTCAGGAAGAAATTTTTCACTATGAGGGTGGTGAGATGCAGGCCCACGTTGCCCAGAGAAGTTGTGGCTGTCCCATCCCTGGAAGGGATGACCAGGCTGGATGGGGCTTGGAGCAACCTGGTCTGTTGGGAGGTGTCCCTGCCCAGGGCAGAGGGTGGGACTGGATGATCTTTAAGGTCCCTTCCAACCTAAGCCATTCTATTATTCTAAGTTTTTGCTGTTAGATTACTTCATTTCCATGGAAAAAGTCCATACTGCAAAACTTTCAGTCTGCATTTGTGAGATGCTTGACCACTGTTGCATCTGCAGTGACCTTAGAGCAGCAAGCAGGCAACTACAAACAAGTCGAGCCACCAGAACAGGATTTCTGGGCTCTGTCCCTGACAGAACCAAGACCACAATTTTATTTCACAGAGGACAGAGGTTTTTAATTTGTGGGAACTGATGGCTGCTTGCTGCAGATAATAGCATAATTTGGAATTCAGTAAAAACTTACTTTTGCAAAGAAATGTAGTACTTACTATTCCATGGAATAGTTAAGGCTATTAATCAGGTAAATAAATGAATGGGAATAGGTTATTTTCTGAGAATCTAGCCTACAACTTTGGCAGCATTACCTCAACAGATAGCCAAAAAATATGAGAGATTTTGATTTAACAAAGGAGATGTTACAGAAAGACACTGCCAATATGTGCAGCAGACTGAGAAATGAAAATTTTATTATGTTAGAAGGCAAGACTTAGAGAGAGTAGCCTATTAATGTCAATGGATTACTAAACTGCACAAATCAAATATAATGACAAATAGTATGTGACTAAATAAGGCTGCCTTTGCATACTGATGAGTGCCTCTTTTATGAGGTGGAATTGTGTTAGTGATGGTTTAATTCACCATTAATTTTGCAGTGGCTTGACAGAAGGGGCATCAGTGCAGAAGTCTCTTGGCTCTCCTGGCCTTCCTAGGCAAAGGAGGACAAAAGAGGAGGATAAGGAAAACAGGTTTCCAAGCACACACAACCCTACGTAGAGGCACCCCATGGGAAGCACAACTCCCCTTCCCTGTAAGGAGTGAGGGACATATCTGAAAGCTGATAGAAGGGATGTGAAGGAGAAGTCTCTGCACGCGCTTCCTTCCACACCAGCCAGAGAGTGAGAGAGTTATCTTCTCCCATAGCACAGTAGTAGGTGTAGCCCGCCCAGAATGCCTCAGCAGGGGTTTCAGCTGAGACTGCAGCACTTCAAGGTTGCTGCTGCTTCCCTCCACCAAGCTGCTGGCAGAACACAGATGTGCTTAGCAGTTGCACCGTGCCCTACGCACGTTCCCACCCTTCTGGATTACTGCTGCAGGGGAGTAAACGCTACAGGTCTGGCAATCAGGCCAGGCTTGCATAGGGATTTTCAAGTTCAGATGCTTGGCTGAACTGTCTAAACTTTCAAAGCCAGAAAAATCTGGGATGGGATCCCTTGGAGAATGGCTTGCCTAACAGGAACAATGAAATAATTTTAAACAGAAACGGCTCTTAGCCACAGATACGAATCTGAACTTTCCTAGGTTCAGGGATATCTTTGTCTTATTCTTTGAGAGAAACTTCATACTTCAAATTTTTTGCTTGATTTCCTTTAATACATTCTCTCTCTTTCTGTTTCTGGACTCAGTTCCCTCATTTTTCAGGTCCATATTATCTTTCTTTTGTTATTCCACTTGGCACCTTATTCTCCAGTCAAGGTAAGATCACATTCTGTTCACTTTATTTGCTTCCTAGGTATAAAAAATGCAACCCAAACCCCATCTTTTCCATTGTCCTTTTCTGCCCCCAGCCTCCTGAACAGTTTTACTTCACTTAGCCTTTCTTGTTTTCTCACTGAATACCAGGCTTGTTGCCTCATTCTTCTACTTTTTCACTCAATAACTGGAGAAGAGGTGGAGAAAGCACTGTCAGTGAGTCTGTAAAAAGATCTCTGTTTCTGAATGAGTAGAGCAGAAAACGGTTTACTAGCTTCAGTGAAAAATACTGGTTGGCTTGAAAGACTGGGAGGGAAAGGGTGGGAAGAATAAATGGACAGACACACAGTAGGTTTTGCCCAGGTCATCCAAGGGTCTGACATTACATTTTCATATCCACCAATGATGCCCATATCACAATACATTGCCACGTGCGCCTCATCTTCACAGCTCAGAAAACCATGGAGTAGTGTCGTAACCAGGGACTGTAGACATCTCTGCAGGCATATCAGAGTTATCTTGGTTACTGCATGGAACCACCACCTTAGATTTAATGGTTCCTCAGCTTTGAATTGTTGATGTGGGTAAAATAATGCAATTGTGCTTTATTTTCTCTCTTTAACATAGCTGCAAATGATGAGAGAACCCCATGATCTTAGTCCCATAGAGAGGAGTAAATTTTGTTTTTAAGATGCTACTTTGTGTGCACCAAAAGGGACATACCTATTTGAGATTGAGCAACCATAGTAGACTTGCGATCACACAGTGGAGAGAAGGGAAGCCCTAATTCTGCTTCTTTGTCACCCTGAAGAAACAAAATCAAGAAATAATTAGAAAAAGACAAGACACATTGTACTTTCATATCTTAAGTCATGAGTGCAAAAGCTTCTCATTTTACTTTCTTTAATTAAGTTTTGATTTTATTTTTTTTTTAAAAACACAAATTGTGAAGAATTTTAGTCTAGTTGGAAAAGCTTTAGGCCAAGCAGAAGTTGGTGAACTAAACATCTTGATTCCAGTGAATCTTTCCTCAGAGCTTTCCCTGCCTGCTTGGTACTTCTACGCACCAAGTGACAACCCACTTTACCACAAGACCACTTCTCATGGCAGTTCTCCAGAGAACTCAGCAGAACTCAGCTCTCAAAGGAAACCTTACAAGAGAAAACATCAGTGTCAGGACTGCAGGGCTTTCACTTTTTTGCATGTCATTTTAGTCTTTCAGATAAGGACATCAGAGGTCATGGCTGGCTAGATGCAGATTACTCTTTGCTTCCAATGGAAACACTGACATTGTCAACACTTTACATAAGTGCTTAAGTACAAAAGGCCAAACACGCTTTCCAGCCCTCAGAACTGAAAGTCCCTTTCTAAAATTACAAGATAGTGCAGAAGATATGTGTTATAACCCCTTTTTTTTTCCCAGTCTTTCAAGTTGCATATTCTCAAAAAGCCCTTTAACTCGGTTCAGTCACACTATAACATATTGCTTTATGCTGAGAAGATATATAGGATGACATACTTGCTCCCCACTGAACATTTATATTTAAATAGCCTGTTAACTATACTATAGAATCAACTCCTTAAATCAGCAGCTCACTTTAACCATGCTGAACTTCTTGCCAGTGTTCTGACTAATGTCAAATGGAAGCTAAAAGAGCCAGAAAACTAATCACAGAAAAGGTTCTGTAGGCATAAGAAAAGCTGAATTTGTCTTCTATTTATTAATATGACATACATGAAATTGGGGCACAAGTCCTGTTAGAGTTTTGGGTAGAACAACAAGCAATAGCATTCTTCTGTTGCAGAACAATTCTGCTTTATGTTACAAGTCTGATACACAAATATCAGGGTAAACCAGAAACAAATACAGAAATATTTCCAGGTGACATTACTTTTTTTTTTTTACTGTGTCTGCTGCATGTCTGAGGAAGAACATCTCTCAATGCCAGCTCTTACCTAATCATCATTCCTCTCACTCCTTATGCCTCTAAAAAAAAAACCAGTGCCTAATTCTCTTTAGGAAGGACCACCTAACTGCCTTTCTGTCTGCTCAGAAAGATAGTTGACAACTTCTAAGCTGTTTGGGCAGCTTCCTTATAGCTAGCTAAAGTAGATTAGTGAAACAAATTAATTCATGCAAGATGTCTGCTTTAAGAGATGCTCACCATAGCTGCTGAATGCATTGTACTCAGAAGCATCATTCACACCGACAGCATGGTTACTTGGTGTAGAAAGACCTGTGTCACATCTCAAAATAACTGGAAACTAATAGGACTGGGGACCTTACTGATATAGGTTGAGTCAGGCTTTATGTCTCTGCAGAGCACATAACAGAAAGGACAGGGGAGGGTCTAAAGGTGAAGAGCGTAAGGAAATGAACACCTAACCTGAGGCCAGCCCAGTTTCTGATCAGTATGGTCCCCTCTTCAAATCAAATTCTTGCAATGTCCTTATTAAGAAAGGATTCCCACAACCCCCTTAAAAATGGATGCCATTTAAAAAAAATTGTCAGAACTTCTTTAAAATTGTCATATAATTTTCTATTTTGCATTCAGATTCACTATATAACATTAAGTTATTGAACATTGGGGGGAAATGAAACAGTTTTCTACTTAGTTTAGTAATTCATATTGGTGAAAAGTATCCTAAACACTCTTAACTGCTCTGTTTACTTTTAAATTTTTTTAAGGCAGCTCTTTAAATGCTTTTTATTAGTCACTTTGGGAGCTTATAGCTACAACATAGAGCTTAATGATTTGTCTAGATTTGTGAGTCCGTCAACAGGTGGTCCACTGTGAGCTATAAACTAGATGAGTTCACTTAATCTAAAGTAAAGGTAATGCATTTTTCACATGTACCCCAACATAAGTACAGTTCTACAAAGTTCAGTCACCTAAATCTGTTTTCAATGGTTCTATACCTAAATAGAATGTCACTTATTCTATATTTTGCTAATTTGAAACATGTATTAGCTTCCCAAATTAGAATTTCTACTCTGTAGATAATGTCTATATGTATAGGCACTAGCTTCCCAAGAGGCATAACAGCCAGTGCTACAGGTGCCAGATGAGAAAGCTTCTTATCGCTTAGGAGGCTCTTGAGAAAGTCAGAGAAGAAGGAAAAGATGTGTGTTCATATTTTCCTACTTCCGTGCCCCTCGACACTCCCTCTGGGCTGCAGAAATGCAGAGGAACTTCCCTAGTTTTACCTGTCTGAAGAACTCCTCTAGCAGAGACATGGTCCAGCGATGGTGGAGATCCCAGGCCTTGGCTGGATGACTGATATCTGCTGTATGCAACAACAGTGATAAGGCTTTCGGCTTGTCAATTCTGAAAACCCAAAGGATCAAAAAAATTAATTGTCTGCTTTTGCAGTGGAGAATGACAAAAATCTCACCTAAGCAGGGAAATGAGGTCATTAGAGTCTTTGGCCAGGGTATTAATGGGATGATTTCTGTGTTGATAAAATCAGAAAACTATGAAATATTGTCTAATTTGTCCGACATACACCATTCTTGTTATAAGTGAGATGTTAACAAGTGCAAAAAGAAACTTTGCTTAGCTTTGCTGAGCTCCTTTCCAAGCTTGCTTGTCTGCACAAGCAGGCTTGAAGAGCTACTGTGTTCCCCATTTCAGCTGGAAGAGTTTCAGCTTCTGAGAGAAGCAAGCCACACTGGGCTGATACAGGTATAACTCTGGGTGGCTCTGGACAGACCTGTCTCCTGGGTGAAATAATGACCATCACTCAAAGCTTTCCACGGTGTAAGAGGAATTTTATGGGGAAGAGCTGTGGACAAAATATTACAGCTCCCAGTGACATACTGGGAAGAAGAAAAGGCCTTCCCTATACTGCTCCATCTGTTATCTTCTAGTCCTTCCCTCCATGGATCTCAAGTTGCTTTCACTGTCCACTGGTTATGGAGCAGGCCTCCTGCAGAGATGGCAGCTGATACCATCTGCAGAAGGGCAATTCCTAAGTTGTGTTTTGCAGATCTTATAACCTGGAATCACACTGAAGCTGTGGAGGTCATTCAGCTGGATTGTGTCCTTGATGTTGCCCTGATATACAAAGGGAAATGCCCAGGGAGGCTTACCCCAACATGGTGACCTTTGCAAGATTTGGTCCACCAGCACAGAATAGAGATGTGTGTATAGGGGGGTGCCAATACACTCCTAAGTGAATTCATTCAAAATTCAGTAGCAGAAAGAGAATCGATGAGGACATCAAAAAGAGTGAGGACCTCTCGAGAGGAGCTTTTGAAGTCAGATACATTTGTAAAGCACCAGCTAAAATGTAGCCTCTCGCTGCACAGTGTTGTGAAGTGACTCACCCTTCTGGCTGCTGCAAAGCATTCTTCATGGCTTTGATTTGCTGGAAGTGACAGGACATATCAGTGGCCAACACCATTTCAATCACGAGAGTTCTGAATTCCCTTTTGGATCACATCACAATGACAGGAGCAAGGAAAGAGAAAGACAAAACCCAGCATCAGACACACTCCAGTTTCTTCTGTTGTCTATCTGCAAATTATTGACAGTACTTCTCCCTTTGTATGTAAGTCTTTCCATTATCCCTCTCACAAGGACAGGAAAGAGAACGAATGATTTTCTACACAAACACAGGAGTGGGAGAGCTGGAAATTAAGTCAGGTGGCTAATCCTTGGTAAGAGAAATCCTAGATGTTTTTTGAAGAGTGCATTAGTATTAGTACTCCTTTTTCAATTAAGCACAAACATTTAAAATTGATTTCTTTTATAAGCCATTCTTAGAAAGAAGTAAAAAGACTGTTTGATGCCTCAGCATGAATCAAGTGAACTTTTGAACCCAAATCTCTATCCAGTTGACTAAAACTGGCTGATACCTATGTTCAAAATTTAGTCATATTATTAAAGGAAAAACAGCATGTTAAAAAATCTCATAGTATGTATGATGCATATATGCAGTCAAGACACTAGAGAAACTGCATTACTTCCCTGATGCTCATTCAAACTATTCCTGTACAAATTTTTGTTAAGCAAACTTGTTTTGAATCCAGCTGAAATTCCTATGAAAATAATACGGATGTCCTAGAGATTTTGAACTATCAGAACATTCTGATCTAGCACATAATACAAATTTATTTTCTCTTCCTCTCAGTTCAGCTCTCCACAGTTTACCAGAGAAAGAACAACCCAAGGTTAGCATACCAGCTCAGGATTTGCAGGATTCAGAAATGGTTCAGGTTTCATTTAAAAAGAAAAGTTACCATTCTTCTTTTCATGAATGTTTCATGAAGGATATGGTCTATTTTGAGTGTGTCTCTTTTGTCTCTGGTGATGTGCTGAAGTTCCAGCCCCAGGCCATCACTGTGTAGAGACCTAAGACTGCTGTGCTTACCCTGTCCCATGGGTGGCACATAATGAGTCCCCCCACCAGGAATTCTGCACACATGCTAAGATGGCACCATCCGGGCTTGCTCTTCCCCAGTACACCCACATCCTCCACCCCACCCTTATGTACAACCGGTTGCATGGGTCCAATGGTCTTCATTTACTTGTTGGTGATTTGCACAAATGGGATTCATGAACTCAACCTATTTTCAAATATTTAATAAGCAACAGAGTTTGTTTTGGTTTTTTTTTAAATGGAGGAAAAAACCAGTAGTTTAAGTACTAGTAAGCATTCAACACTTTCTCCTTGACTGTAGCTCAAAAGATCTCTTTCAGTCTCATCTGCTTTCCTTACAAAACCTGCACTCATTTCTTTTCCAACAATTTTCCACGTTTCTTTCCTGAAAATACATTCCCTAACTAGATGACTGAATACCACAAAATCCACACAGGCATCTAGGATTACAATATCCACTGACCATTAGATTTATCTCTTACCCCTAATGTGAAAAAAGGAGTGAGAGCTCAACTCGGAAAGACACTTAAGAATTTGCTTTCAAAAAACCATCACTCCGGCCTTTTTCTGAGAGAGATTTATCAGGTATGTCTACAAAAATCAAGTTAAATTTGGACACACTTTAATGGTTTACCAAAGCATCCTTCAAAACGGAGGGTCCTGTTTTTGAGCAGTAGTGTGGGAAACTCTGGGCTGAAGTGACCCTGCTGATGTCACCTGATGTCCAGTGCCTATGGGATTTCAAACTGGCAGTCAAAAGCAAAAGCACACAAAACCCACAATGCTTTGGTACTACAGCACATCCAGATAATGGCCTTTATTCTGTGTCTGCTGCTTGATCGGCAGCTCCAAAATAATAAAGCCCTACTCAAGACACAACAAGTAAGCAATCCAAACCACTCAATATTTTGCCCCAGGCAGTTACAGTATTTCTTAGAGATGGGTTAATCTTTGAAACTTTGGGTCTAAGCATATCGCCTCAACAGAACACACATGTTGACACTACAGAATCAATGACAAATATCTGAAGGTAGCTTGGATTCAAGCAAAACCAGCTGAAAGCTCCAAAGCAGACCATTTTCCTAAAGACAGTATCTATGCAATGAAGCACACTCAAGTAGCTGCTCTGCTCTTCCTTGTAGATGTAGCTCTAAGGCTCTAGTCAGTCAGTTCCTTGCCTTTACCCCCCCCAGTAGAAAAGGAAGCAGTAATTTGCTGCCAATATTTGACAAAGCATTACCAGCTGTAGCTAAGAAAAAATAAATTAGATGTTTTACACCTCAATGCAGATTTTTTTTCAGTTCCTGCTTGCTGCCTACCATGAGACTATTTTCTATATTGTGAGATAGAATTTCTCAAGTCAGTCCTCCACAACACTCATATTGATTGAAATCAGCCACTTAAGTTCCTGAGTTTTATTTTTGGTGTTCAGCTATAGGATCACATCACTGTCCACAAGTTGAAATAAATAGGAAATTCAGGCTAAACAGATCAGCAAGGATAGCCTTCACTGACCAGCTTGCTAGAAGCCAGGCCCTGGAGAGAAGGGCTCATTTCCCCATGCTTCTATTAAAATAAGATGAACTGACTGCTCAGCACTGTGGCACCATGCATCATTTAAGATCCCACAAGTTGCTTCCCCTCCCATGAGAAAGACCACAGAGCAGGATTCTTCCTGTCTAGCTATTTTTAAAGTCCAGCCCTTGGAGTTCAAAAAACCCCATAAAACCAGAAAGCCCTCATCAGTTGAACTGTCTGCTTAGAAAGTAAATCATGGGCTGCTTTTGGCACATAAATTACATGTTGCATGAGGTTTATTTTAAATTACAGCTTCTTACATCACCTTGGCATATATAGTACACTGATTTATGCTCCTTAGACTGGATTATTTTTTGCATTAAGTCACATTTATAATTTCCAAGCCAGGAGTGTCAAAGCAGATAAAGGTTATGTTTATGCTTTTGGATGAACAAACAGCAGGCTAGCTCTACGCTCAATTACAAATGGATATGTACAAAGGCTGTCTCTGTGAGACTTAGTAATTAGATGTAAGTTGAACTGTATATTATGTCACAAAGTCTCGTCTCACTACCAGAGGTGAAAACTGAAAGCAGATATAAGCAAGACTAACACCTTTTAAAGCTCTTTTAAAGTTCTTTGTAGCAATACAAATACTAATATGCCATATACAATAATGCATATTGCCATTCAAACAAGGTAATAACAGTCTGTGGTGGTGCTGCAGTATTCCCAGTCAGCCACCATGTTTGTTTTTACCTCCAGTCGTCCTTTGAGAGATTAGATAAAATATTCATCTCTTCATCATCTTGCAAAAGACGATATGCTGCACTAACATGGTGATTTTCAAGCACAGACCGGTCGTTATAGAGAATGGCGGAGTCTGACCTAGCATTTAAAAGAAAACATATGAAAGGTTATGTTTCTCCCCTGCCTAAAGTCTCACATTCAGAAGTTTTCCTTTGATCAGCTACCGAGATTATTTCTATGGCACAGATCAAGCATTTTAGGATCACTTGCAATAGTTTGTTCATTGTTGTTATTCAGTAAAAGAAAACTAAAGATCAAAATTCACTGCTAAATGTATGTCACAGATTCACGGATTTGACAGAGTTGGAAGGCACCTCTAGAGATCATCTAGTCCAACTCCACTGCTAAGCAGGGTTGCCCAGAGCACATCACTCAGGACGGCATCCAGGCGGGTCTTGAAGATCTCCAGAGAAGGGGACTCCACGACCTCTCTTGGCAGTCTGTTCCAGTGTTGTGTCACCCCCACTGTAAAGAAGTTCTTCCTCATATTTGAGTGGAACTTCCTATGTTCTAGCTTATGCCCGTTGCCCCTCGTCCTATCGCTGGAAACCACTGAAAAGAGTCCAGCTCCATCATCCTTCAAGCCACCCTTTAGGAATTTGTAAACATAGATGAGGTCTCCCCTCAGTCTTCTCTTCTCGAGGCTAAAGAGCCCCAGCTCTTTGAGCCTTTCCTTGTAAGGGAGGTGCTCTAATCCCTTAATAATTCATGGTTGCCCTACGTTGGACTCTCTCCAGCAGTTCCCTGTCTCTCTTGAACTGGGGAGCCCAGGGCTGGATGCAGTATTCTGGTTGTGGCCTCACCAGCGTAGAGTAGAGCAGGAGAATGACCTCCCTCAACCTGCTGGCCACACTTCTCCCTATGCAGCCCAGGATCCCATTGGCCTGCTTGGTGACAAGGGCACATTGCTGTCTCATGGAGTTCCTGCCATCCACCAGGACTCTCAGATCCTTCTCCTCAATAGTACTTCCCAGAAGATCCACCCCTAATCTATATTTGTGCCTGGGGTTCTTCCTCCCCAGGTGCAGGACCTTACATTTGCCCTTGTTGAACCTCATTAGCTTCTTCTCTGTCCAGCTCTCCAGCCTGTCCAGGTCATGCTGGATGGCAGCACAGCCCTCTGGAGTGTCGGCCAGCCCTTCCAGTTTGGTATCATCAGCAAACTTGCTGAGGATACACTCTGTCCCCTCATCCAGGTCATTGATGAATATGTTGAACAGGGCTGGGCCAAGTATTGACCCCTGGGGGACGCTGCTGATTACAGGCCTCCATTAATGCCAACCCTCTGAGTTCTGTCACACAGCCAGGACTCAATCCACCTCACTGCCCCCTCATCTAGCCCACACTTCCTTAATTTTCCAATGAGGATGTTGTCGGAGACAGTGTCAAAAGCCTTACTGAAGTCAAGGTAGATGACATCTGCTGCTCTCCCCTCTCCAGCCATCTAGTTATAACGTCGTAGAAGGCTATTAGATTGGTTGAGCATGATTTACCCTTGGTAAATCCATGTTGACCCCTTCCAATAACTTCTTTGCCTTCAATATGTTTGGAGATGACATCCAGAACAAGTCGTTCCATTATTTTCCCACAGACAGAGGTGAGACTAATTGGCCTGTAGTTCCCTGGTCCTCCTTCTTGCCCTTTTTGTAGGCTGGAGTGATATTTGCCTTCCTCCAGTCCTCAGGCATTTCTCCTGTTCTCCATGACCTCTCATAAATGGTGGAGAGTGGCTCAGTGATAACATCTGCCAGCTCTCTCAGCACTCGTGGGTGCATCCCATCAAGGTCCATAGACTTATGGATGTCTAGTTTGGCCAAGTGGTCTCTAACCCAATCCTCCCCAACAGAGGGAAAGTCTCCCTCTCTCCGGACCATCCGTCTTGTCTCCAGGGTCTGGGATTCATGAGGGGCAGCCTTGGCAGTGAAGACCGAAGCAAAGAAGGCATTCAGCAGCTCTGCCTTCTCTGTGTCCTCCACCACCAAGGCACCCACCTCATTCTTCAGTGAGCCTACATTTTCCCTAGCCTGCCTTTTTTTATTGATATACTGAAAAAAACTCTTCTTGTTATCTTTAACTGTGGTGGCCAAGTTAAGTTCTGCTTGCGCTTTCGTCCTTCTAATTTTCCCCCTACATAACTTCACTACACCTTGGTATTGCTCATGACTAACAAACCCCTTTTTCCAGAGATTGTAGACTTTCCTTTTCTCCCTGAAGTCCAGCCAAAGCCCTCTATTTAGCCAGACCGGTCTTCTTTCCCGTCTACTCGTTTTATGGGACCTGGGGATGGCCTTCTCCTGCGCTTTTGAGAGTTCCTCCTTGAAGTATGACCAGCCTTCCTGGGCACCTTTGCCCTTCAGGACTGTCTCCCAGGGGACACTCTCAACCATGTTTCTAAGCAGGCCAAAATCTGCCTTTCAGAAGTCCAAGGTGGCAGTTCTGCTGGCTCCTTGTCTTGCTTCTGCAAGAATTGAAAACTCTATGATCTCATGATCACTCTGCCCACGACGACCGTGAACCTTTACATCCCCCACAAGACCTTCTCTGTTAACAAGCAGCAGGTCCAGTAGGGTGCTTTCCCTGGTTGGCTCGCTCACCAGCTGTGTTAGGAAGTTGTCTTCCACACACTCTAGGAACTTCTGGGACTGTTCCCTCTCTGCTGTGTTATATTTCCAGCAGATGTCTGGGAAGTTGAAGTCCCCCACAAGAATAAGGGCAAGTGATTGTGAGAGCTCTGCCAGTTGCTGGTAGAATATTTCATTAGCTACTGCATCCTGGTTTGGGGGTCTGTAATAAACTCCCAGCATGACGTCTGTCTTGTTGGCCTTCCCCTTGAGTCTGACCCATAAACACTCTACACTGTCATTCCCATTATTAACTTCTAGGCATTCAAACCTGTCTCTAACACAGAGGGCCACCCCATCACCTCTCCTTCCGTGTCTATCCCTTCTGAAGAGTTGGTAGCCATTGATTGCAGCACTCCAATTGTGTGAGTCATCCCACCACGTTTCTCTGATGGCAACTATATGGTAGTTTTCCTGCAGTACAATGGCCTCCAGCTCCTCCTGTTTGTTGCCCGTACTGCTTGCATTTGTGTAGATGCACTTGAGCTGGGTTCCCAATTTCATCCCCGTCCTTGTCCCTTTTTCCCCAGGTTCGTTACCATTGGGTCTGGTTTTATCCCCTTCCCTCTCCACTTCTAGTTTAAAGCCTGTCCATGAGCTTTGCTAGCTCTTGGCCTAATACCCTTTTCCCCTTTCAGGATAGGGTTTTCCCATCATTCTCAAGCAGACCTGGTGTCCTGTAAATCAAACTATGACCCGAGTACCCAAAGTCTTGCTGGTAGCACCAGTTACAGAGCCATGTATTGATCTGCCTGATCTTCTTGTTTGTCCATTCCTTGGTCCCCAAAACTGGAGGGGCAGAGGAGAACATGATTTGTACTCCTGAACCCTTGACTAGCTGTCCTAGAGCCCTGAAATCTTTTTTCATTGCCCTCAGACTTCTCCTCACCAGTTCATCATTATAGACCTGTAAGACCAAGAGGAGGTAATAATCTGAGAGTCGTATCAGGCCAGGAAGCTTCCTGGTAATATCCTTAATGCAGGTCCCTGCAAGGCAGCAGACCTCCCTTTGGGAAGGGTCTGGTCTGCATATGGAGCCCTCGGTTCCCCTCAGAAAGGAATCACCTATAACCATTGCCCTCCTTTTTTTCTTCACGGGGGCAGTCTTAATACATGGAGCTGGCTGCTTCCGCAGCTCCCTGGATGAGCCACTATCAGTATCTTCGATCCCCTCCTCCTCTACTCCAAGGGCTTGTACCTGTTCTGTACAAGCACCTCGGAAGGTGGGGGGGGTCTGGAGGGGATTCTCCTGCTGCTTCGAGCAGGTACCTGCTTCCACTCCCCCTCATCCTCTCTTACTTCCCCTCCTCCTGCCTGGTGGCAAGAGGGCAAGGGGTCCTTTTCCCCTCGTGGAGCCTGCCCCTGCTCCTTTTTCCCTAAGGACAGCATGGTGTTGCAAATGGTCCTTAGTCTTTCTAATTCCTCTTTAAGCTCAGCCACGAGGCTGAGCAGATGGTGGACCTGCTCACAGTGCACACAGGCGTTGTCTTTGCTGTCCTTCTGTAGGAGTGACAGACATTCCATGCAGCCCGCCACCTGGACGGCTGCACGTTGCTGTGGCAGGTCGGTTTGGCATGCTGTGTTCCTTTTGACTGTGTCTGCAGAACGAGTGGTGACCATCTCAGACGTTTTCATTCTCTTCAGCCCGGTCTGCCTGAACTCTCCTTGCATTCACCTGTTGCGTGCCGCACTTTGGAGAAGCTAGCTGCCGCCACCTCGCCAACCAACCGAGGGAAAATGTATTTCATCAGCTGAGACTCACTCAGTCTCTGCGTTACATCCTTAAAAAAAATGCTGAGAGCTGTGAGAGTTACGTAATAGATCTGTGACTGATGAATGGCTAAACTGGGCTGAAGAGAAAGTTCTTGCTGGAAGTTAGGGGCAACAGAGGGTGAGCATGACTTGTTACAGTCCCCACTCAGTTCTGCTTCCCAGAGAGCAAGCAGCATGTATTTTTCCCTCCTGGCACTTTACACCCTCTGATGGTCAGTGTTACAGAAATTAAGTTACAACTATCTTTCCTTGAATTCTTCTATAAGTATTTAGGAAATACAGCAGGTCCGTAATTCTTGCATGCACGACGCTGTAAGAAGTGGAGTGGGGCTTGGCCCAGAACAGAGACATCTATGGTCCCATGCTTTCCTGAGCGTACGTGTGATTTACCCTAGCATAACACAGCATAATTCAGCTAACATACTCCAGACATCTAATTTAGGGTAAGATGCAATGCATCTTAGAAATGCCCAAGTGTGTGGTGTCAGTCGAGGACATCTGGACATTTTGTCATTGCTACAAGTACGCTCCCATTGTCAAAATAATACACAGACGTCAGATGCCCAATTATCACTGCAACCAGAGACTTCACAATCTTTGCACTTTTGCTGCCAGCTTCATCTTCTTCTCTCTTCCACCACCCCAAAAGCCTTACGGAAGATTCTGAATTCAAAAAATATGCCACTCCAATCTAGTTTGTGATCAGCTAATTACTGTCTAGCAATTTACAAAGTTTTAAAAAATATGTCCCTGAAAGGGTAATGGTAAACTTATCCCCTTGCTGCAGGTGTGGTTTTCCACTAAGGTATGTGTAGTGTTGGTGTTCACTAATGATACAGATATTGTTGAGCTCTTGTTTTATGCAACTAGTGTTTGATTCTTCAAATTCAACAAAGAGAAGAATCTGTTGATTTATAGTATCTCCTCCAAAACTATACCGTCACCAAAATACATCACTCTCAACAGCAATTTGTCTTTGGCAACTTTACACAGAAATATTTTGGGACTTTCCTTTTTCCTGATTGCTAATATAGAACAATGCTCAGGAAGCTAGAATACATGCATTCCATTGTAAATGGTCAAGCAAGAGAAAACGAAAGGCAACCTAAGGAAGTGAACTTTCCTCTTGTAACACTTGAAAGCAAAAACTCCTGCACTTTTCTAGGTGGCTGCGCTGTTATTCTCCAAAGACTTCCCACTCCATTTCCCAAGCCTTTGTCATGATTTACAGTGGCCTCACCGGGTCTGGATGTGAAAGTTGTTGGTGGTTCCAGTGTGTTCATAGTCATGGATAGCAGCTGCGAAGATCATAGCGAAGATCTCCAGCTCTGTCAGCCAGTGCTGAAAAGAGATTACAGAGCAATCAGGCAAGCTGTCATTTTCCCCGGCATTAAGGCTTTTGTCTCTTAAGGCAAGTTATCCCCTGCTGACAGTCAACGCTGCACATCATTGCCTTTCCCCTGCAGCCTGCCAGCTGTTCTAAAGCAAACTTCTCTGGTTCATACTCAAAAGCCAACCAGCATTTTTCCTGAAGCTTCATCTAAATAAATTGAACTTCAGCAGACTGGTTTCAGGAGCTAACAAGGCTTAAGGCAGAGCAAGGGGAAAAATGTGCCCTTCTTAAAAAACAATGTATGAGGAAGAGAAAAAGGGAAACCTCAAGAAAATCAAGGTTCTTCAAGTGGAACTTGATGACACTTGTGCAGGTATGCATATACCACCAGGATATGTATTTTCAGCTCAGTTGACCTGGGTAGCAGAGCCTCAAATACAGAAAGAATGTCACTATATTCCAGTAACTAAAAGTCTTCGTCTATCAGCAAAATCATGAGGAGAAGAGGGAACACAACCTCTTGTTATTTCTCATTTATAGAAACATTTGAGAAAGCCCCGAGTTGTTTTTTTTTTCCTAATTGCCTAGTCAAAGCCTTATTTTTCAATGCTAAAGTCACTTTTGACTTAGATTTCTAAGTGACTCAGATCCTTTTAATAATTTTCCTCTGAGTCAATCAATCATTTTATGTCTGGTTTTCTACTGGTAGCACACAAGGAGTGCTATTAACATCAAGCGCATGAGACAAAGGCTGTAGATGTTGTAAATATTTGCATGAAATGCTTGAATGTATTATATTAGAGAAAAGCTTTACCACTGTGGTTGCCAAATATTTTTGTAGCAGCTCACTGTCAACCTGCAAACCTTTTGACAGATGTTCACGTACAAGCCTTTTAATTCAAAGCCCAGTAAAGGCAGTGTGGTTTCATAAACCTGTTCTAGACATCTACTACAGTTCAGGGGCCACCACTGGTCTGGTAACCATGTGCTGGGGAAGCACAGATACACATGAGCCTCTGCACACCAGAGGCTCTCCTGCCTTTCACAGCTGTCTTGGCATAACCAATGAAAATGAAGCAAGTCTTAGTATTAAGGATCTCCTTACATTAAAGATGCAGTTTGAAAATATTGGCCAGAGATGTTTCACACAATGCCACTGACCATAATCAAAGTAGCTCTTGAGTTTTTTGGGTTTTTTTGTGGTTTGGTTTGGGTTTTTTTGAAAGAGAGAGAGGAGGGTGAAGAGATCAAGAAATGAGCAGACACAGAAACAAAACTGTGTTCTCATTTTCACGCAATTGGTCCAGGACAGGAGCAGACAGCACTGGTAGTGAGAAATCTGGGATGTTTCTGTTTCCAGGTGTGACTTGTGAAGAAGGCTGATTATAGCTGATGAAGAACATGATTTCAGCTTTCAAGCAAAAACCACTGGCAACTGCAATGGTGGGAAAAAGGAACTGCGCTTTCCAGGCTACACATCTACATCTGGACTTCAGTTTCTCAACCATGCTCTGCTCTTTCCCAAAAGAAGAGAATGCAAATGACAGAAAAAAATCAGGCACAAGAGCTCAGGAAAAGGCAGAGCAAACCTACAGGATGCACACAGAACTACTAGGGGACACACCAGCTAGTGAACGCAGCCACTTCAGGCCTTCTGGGCCTCATCTGACAAGTCCCACTCCAACAGCATCTGGGGATCCAAGTCTTAAAACAGCATGAAGGCAATGAGTGTGGTGCCTGAGGTCTCCTACCTCATCTCTTAAGACATAGACAGGAAAAGTTCTAACTTGCACGCCCCATCAAGGCGTCACTTGTTGAACAAGTTCAGGACAACGTAGATTTTCAAATAGGGTGCAATACACCTCAGGAAAGGTATTAAATATCGTAATAGCATTTGAGAAAGACCACTCAGGATAAAGACGGGGATTACGGTTGTGAACTGTGGGTAATAAATAAATTAGTGTAAGTAGCACAAAGTCAAATTGGGTTTGTAAGTAACAGGAGGGAAATAGCAGGTAAGTGATTGGAACCTTTTAGTCCCTTCTTTCTGCTACAACCTTGCAAGGAAAAGCAAACAAGATGGTAAAGAGCGTGCAGAGAATGGATGCATTCTCCATCAAAGCAGTGATATCACCTTTCACTAGTCTGTGATGGACTTCATCTTGGGAATGGAGAGCTAGTTTTAAAGAACAAAGGCATCAAGAACTATTGAGAAATCAGCACGACACTGTCACAGGATGAAAAGAGCAAGGAAATGTGAATGTTTTTCATTTCTAAAGGCTTGACAAAAACAATCCAGAACAAAACCTTCAAACTTTCTGTGATTATAGGGGGTGGGCGATGGTGCAGGAAGAAAGCATGAAAGAACAAGTATTGACTTCCAGAGTGGAAACAAAAAAAGGGTAATAAGGCATGATTGTCTTTCACAAACATACAATAAATATGAAGAATTAGCTACTAAGGCAAGTCATTGGCATGTAAACAAAAGGATCGATGCATACAGAAAGAAAAAGGAAGAGGAAAGAGCGGTTTCCAAATCTAACAAAACAAATGGATCCATTTCCAAGAAAATGCTACAAAGCAAAGACAGCAATAATTCGCCTGCTTCCTTCCCCAGAGTTTATGGTCTTTTATTCCAAAGTAGCTACCATTTTCAGAGCTCGTGATGATCTGCTTATTAATCACAATAGTCTAGAGAAGAGGAGGATCTCAGTTGCCTTTAGCACAAACAGATGTGACAGAAGTTCTGCAGTTTTACAGGTCTGCTACAGGAAATATTTTCCTATAATTCTTGGCAGTATCAGAGAAAGAACACTTAGGTTCTACCATTTGAAACTCATTGTCTGAATTCACAAAGAAATCATATGGGAATTTCTAATAATTATAATAATGAATCAGAAAATAATACTGAATAAAGTAATAATCACAGCTGAACAAAATAATTAAATAAGAATTGAGTAAAAATGAAATGAGCGAAAAGTGTGTCAGCTCTTAGAAGCTGTTCCTACACATCACACTTCTATACCAGTCCTCTAAGAGATAAACATCAGAGTAATGCCAAATTCTGTTTCAACATTATATCTATGAGAGAATCCAAAACATTCTAGTTCAAACTGTAAAGTATAAGAATTTCATCCCAAGGCATAGAATCATAGAATTGTCTAGGTTGGAAGGGACCTTTCAGATCACTTAGTCCAAATATCAACATTACTCTGATAAAAACCATCACTAAACCATGTCTCTAAGCACTAGGTCAACCCAGCTTCTAAATACCTCCAGGGATGGTGCCTCAACCACTGCCCTGGGCAGCCCAGTCCAAGGCTTAAGAACCCTTTCCCTGGAAACAGTTTCCTAATCTCCAATCTGAACCTCCCCTGGGGCAACTTGAGGCCGTTTCCTCTTGTCCCATGGCCTGGGACTTGGGAGAAGAGACCGACCCCCCCCTGGCTACACCCTCCTTTCAGGGAGTTGGAGAGAGCGAGAAGGTCTCCCCTCAGCCTCCTTTTCTCCAGGCTCAACACCCCCAGCTCCCTCAGCCTCTCCTCACAAGACTTGTGCTCCAGACCCCTCACCAGCTCCCTTGCCCTTCTCTGGACCCGCTCCAGCCCCTCAAAGTCTTTTCTGTGGGAAGGGGCCCAAAACTGGACACAGCCCTCGAGGTGGGGCCTCACCAGTGCCCAGTCCAGGGGGACCATCACCTCCCGAGTCCTACTCACCATGCTGTTCTGACACCTTAGCCACCTGGGCACACTGCTGGCTCCTGTTCACCCCACAGGCGACCAATACCCCCAGGTCCTTTTCTGCCAGGCAGCTCCAGCCACTCTGCCCCCAGCCTGGAGCGCTGCAGGGGGTTGGTGTGACCCAAGGGCAGGACCCGGCATTTGGCCTTGGTGAACCTCATCCCATTGGCCTCAGCCCATCCATCCAGCCTGTCCAGATCCCTCTGCAAAGCCTTTCTACCTTCCAGCAGGTCAACACCCCCAACTAACTTGGTGTCATCCGTGAACTGACTGAGGGTGTACTCCATCCCCTTATCCAGACCATTGATAAACATGTTAAAGACAACGGGCCCCAACAGTGAACCCTGGGGGACACCACTCGTGACCGGCCGCCAACTGGATTTAACTCCATTCACCACCACTCTCTGGACTCCAGCCAGTTTTTAGCCTATAATCCTGGGGAAGAAAATAACAGGAAAACTAAAGAGATTTCAGGCACTGAATATGACTAGAGGGAAAGAAGATTTTTTAATTGAAAAGAAAATAGAAGAAAACAGAAGCCTGGAATAAAACTGCTGAGAGATTGTAAATAACACGTGAATGACAAAGGCAAGGGAACCATGTAAAGATAAACCAGACATTTGTTTCTTTCCTTTGAGACTAGAACAAATTACCACTATATAGACTATTTAAATTTGAAAAAAAGTAGTTTTTCCACATTGCAAGTAACTAGTTAAACAAGATAAATCCTATTGTATGATTTTTTTGCAAATCTTTGTCTTCATCCCAGTAAAAATTTCAACCAGTGGCCCCAACATGTCTTCTGAAACCAAAGTCTTGCATTCCAGCATGTCCAAGTTCCTTGCATAAATATTGTGAATGTTATGAACTGAACAACTATGTACACTAGAGTAAGGTTAATTATTGATGAGAGCAAATTCTGGAAACAGGAAAATGTCCCCTACATTTCTTTACCATGTGTGAACATACAATGCGTATTAGAAACTAGCCCTGCTGTGAGCAGGGGGTTAGAAGTGATGACCTCCAGGGCTCATTTTCAAAATGCATCAATCTATGCACATTGACATGGGTTGGATCCTGCAGGAAAAGAGGGGTGGAAACTAGAGGGAAAAAAAAAAAAAAAACCACAACCAAAGCCCAAAGATAAAACAAACATTGCAACAAGGGAAGTAAAGCTGAAATGTCACTACTCACGCACAGTGTTGGAAGCCCATTGTTCCTGCTAGCAGAAGAGTGGCTTCATTCTGTGCTAAATTAGATCCCAAACAAATTGCCACATACCATTTGGCCGTGGAAACAATTAGTGCTTGGGATTATCACTGGAAAGAGCAGACAATTCACTACCTCCTCTGGAGTGCAACTCCATCATAAGGGTCTGCGCAGGACACTTGGTGCATGGCTTGTTACAGCAGCAGTAAGGAAGCAAAGGGCTCAGCTCAGGCCAATGAGTCACTGACTCCAGTGCCAGCTGGTGCCCATGCTCACAAGCACATGAGTTCCAGTTCCCCTTTTACTAATGTGAACCTGGAACAGGCACATTCTCTGAGCTCTGCACGTGTTTCAGAATATCGTTTCCTCTGATCCAGAGAGGAAAAACACGCCAGAGACACTAACAATAAAGTATTTTGATACTGAAGGGGGCTTCTTTGTCACTTAAAACCTCAGGCACCCCAATAGTAGGGAGCTTTGGAAGGTGTGTAGACACAGATAATTTTCTGGACACAGGAAACGTATGAGAGAAAAATGTCAAAAAGACAGACACGAGGGGATGAGCATTTGTGCATTCGTTGCCAGGTTGAGATTAGGCAGAAAAACAGTACAGAGAGAATTAAGAGAGATATTTATCCATTTCTTGGTTTTGCTTCTCATCAGATTGGAGCTGGGGATACACACAGCTGTTACATTCTGCTCCGACCAGCTTTAGCACTTTGTTTCTGCAATTGTCTCCAGAGTCTACACAACACATTATGGTGATGCAGCCTGCATGCTGCAGAGCAGCCCTGGCTAAATAGTCCCCAGAAACCGTTTGCAAGAGTGTTTCCACTGAGATACCACTGGACTATGGTTAATGATGGTAATAATGCACAAAAGCCTGTTAATGTTTTACATGACATACTTTGAGGGCTATCTGTCCTTAATCTGGGCTAACACCTTTATTTTGGAGAAGTACACTATGTAACAGCAGAGGAAAAGCAAGTTAACAAATAGTTTCCTCTGCTTTACCTTTCAGAAAATACACTTTACAATCTCAAAGAAGAAATGGGGTAGGAGAAGAAGCTGCACTACTTTCAAATGTCTACACGTTGCTGTGAAACTGTGCAAAAGCATAGCACTGAATACACAGGCTTTATAAATATTATTATTGACATATGGTGAAGAGGCAAAATCAGCTCTCACTCTCAATGTTACCAGTGGGATTAGAAAGTCAGAGATCCCCCTGGTATGTCTGCAACATCTTCTTCTCATTTAACCCGACGATTCAAACCCCGTTAGGTATTCAGGAAGAAGATTACAAAGAACCAGATGTAATTCACTCAAGTAGTAATTGTCCCAAGTGACTTTTTAAGTAACTTGCCTCAAGAAAAATTACCCAAGTCTTTAAAAAATAGGTAACCTAAAATTGTACCCAATAAAAGAAGAAATAATGCAATCTGATGAAAATGGAAGGAGGGTTATATCTCTATAGTCTATCAAGCTATATCAAGCCTATAGAGGCAGACACACCCTTGAGTAATCTCCAGAGAGTCAGAGTTGCCACAGGCTAAGTATTCACAAGCGTGGTCATATCAGAACATTTTCCAATAAAGGTAACTTGCCTGTCTACTCAGGCCAAGGAGATGTCCTAGAGACAATTTATCCTCTGACCATGCTGGTCTCTGGTGATGTCCATAGTGTCTCACCACTAGAGACAATTGGAGACCCAGACACCGCTGCAACCACAAGAGACAACCGCAGCCTGTTGGACTCCCCTGGAGCACCACTCAGGCCACTGGGGGCTGGAGCTGGCATTGGTTCAGTCTGAGGATGAGGAAGCCATCGGGGGGTGACTGTCCTCAGCTAATGAATGGGTGGGTGAAGATGGAGATAAAGGTGGGTACCAGGTGATACTCACCCTGGCACCATGTTGACAAAGGCAACAAATCATCAAAGAAGGTAGATGCCCCACCCCTGGAAAATTTCAAAGTGGAACAGACAGCTCTTCCTTTGGAGAAGCATCAGGAATAAGTTTGGGCAAGACTGGCCTTTCATGGTATTGTCAGTTGGAAGGGACCTCTAGAGATCATCTAGTCCAACTCCCCTGCCAAAGCAGGGTTGCCCAGAGCCCATTACTCAGGACTGCATCCAGACGGGTCTTGAAGCTCTCCAGAGAAGGGGACACCATGACCTCCCTGGGCAGCCTGTTCCAGTGCTCCGTCACCCCCACTGTAAATAAGTTTTTCCTCATATTTGAATGGAACTTCCTATGTTCCAGCTTGAGCCCGTTGCCCCTTGTCCTATCACTGGAAACCACTGACAAGAGTCCGGCTTCAACATCCTTCAACACAATTTTTGAACAGTTAAAAAAAACAACAATTGGAAACCAATAAAACCCAATCAAAAACCCCAAGAAAACTTCAAGAAAAAACAATTCAAAAACTAAAAATCGTCTCCTCACTTACTGGGTACTTTTGAGACTGCACGTGGACTCCTGTGTCCCAGTTTGGTCTCCCCAGGGCAGGAAAGACACTGACACATGCGGTGCAGGTCCAGCCCAGTGCCTTCAAGATGGTGAGAGGCTTGGGCACAGGGCACGCAAGGACAGGCCGAGGGAACTGCTGCTGTGCAGCTGGGAGAAGAGAAGGCTCAGGGCTGGGGCTCACTGCTGATCTGCCAGAACACTGAAATTGCTTTCCTGCCCCAATACCACAGAGAAAATGATCCTGTTTAGCTCCTACACACACTTCACTACTGCTAGCTTTGGTATCCAGAACATCAGAAGCCTTGCATAAAAAAACAATTAGAAAGCTGGATTTCCCCCAACCTGCATCCCTACTCTCTTTGGTAGGATACAAGCCATGGGCTCATCTCTCCTACCTGCTTCCTGGGTCTTATTGATCAAAGAAGAAGTGTGAGAGCATTCAACCGCGGGTGTCCTTTGCCAATCTGCACGGAAATAGCATCACATCTCTAGTTCATGAGACGTGTGAGAAAAAGGCTCCATCATAAGGGTAGGAATAAAACATGGAAGGGGAGCTTTGTTGTGACAACTTCTTCTACAGAAAAAAATAGCTCTTTGAGCTTTTCTGACTTGAAAGTCTGTAACCCCAGAGTCAGCAGGGGGCCATCATGTCAAGTCTCTTTTCACACCTTACTTTCTAATCAACAGCACTACTTGCCTTGATCCCACCTGGAGCCATGGAGCAGAAGGGCAGATAGCCAGTACAGGTTCCTGGAGCCCAGGGCTTGCAGGAAACCAGGGAACACACTCAACACATGGTCCTGGTGACCCTCAGGGACTTCATATCAAGTTAAAATCACTGGGGCTTTTTGGTTTGGTTTTCAGGTTATTTTGTTTTGGTTTGGTTTTTTTCCCTTTTCTTTTTATCTGCTACATCATCTCTGTCCCTCACAGAGCAAAAAAATCCAAGCTATTCCATCACTTACTCATGTATTTTCATGTCATAGAATCATAGAATCATTCAGGTTGGAAAAGACCCTTGGGATCATGGAGTCCAACCATCAACCCTACTCTACAAAGTTCTCCCCTACACCATATCCCCCAACACCACATCTAAACAACTCTTAAAAACATTCAGGGGTGGTGACTCAACCCCCTCCCTGGGCAGCCTATTCCAGTCTCTGACCACTCTTTCAGTGAAGAATTGTTTCCTCATGTCCAGTCTAAACCTACCCTCTTGCAGCTCGAAGCCATTCCCTCTTGTTCTATCGCTAATTACCTGTGAGAAGAGACCAGCACCAACCTCTCTGCAATGTCCTTTCAAGTAGTTGTAGAGAGTGATGAGGTCTCCCCTCAGCCTCCTCTTCCTCAAACTAAACAGTCCCAGCTCCTTCAATCGCTCTTCATCAGATTTATTCTCCAGGCCCCTCACCACCTTCGTTGCCCTCCTCTGTACCCTCTCCAGCCCTGTCCTTCCAGTTCTCTATTTTTTAACACTTGCCCGGTTTTATTGTGCTCAGAGACAGAATATGAAACCCCATTCAGCCACATGGCAACACGGGACAGAATGAAATAGCACTCATTCATTCACAGGTGAGTGAGTTGCAGCTAAATTGCTAACAGACCAGGAGCAGAGGCGGATCAAGGTGGCTCTGAACACAGACAGGCAGGGGGACTCCTGCGCTTGGGCAGCTCTTCCCACCCAGCCTCTTGGAGCAGAACAGCCCCAGGTGAAAATCACCCTTCTTCAGCGGTTTGAGCAGAAAAAATGGGATGTGTTTGCTCACCATTAGAATGCCATTCCCAGTGCTCAGCACTGTAGGATTCCTACTGACTACAGCCCTCATTGCATTTTCATTAACTAATGGCCCTAAAAGCAGCAGGGACCAGTTGAGGATCTCACTGCAGATCACAGTATGCATCTGTATGAGCTGCAAATTCAACCTAACTCCTGTTTACTTCAGACACACCAGAAGCAACGGACAGAACGTCAATCAGAATCAAGCATCTGGATCAGGTCTTGAGACATACAGGGCCCTACTCCTCCCAAATATGTCTTTAGGAACCACTGCAACTCACAGGTGCAGTCTACGTTCAACCAGGAGACTCGGGACATGTTTCCAGGAGGCACGACAGCACGTTGCTCCTCAGGGAAGAGCTCCCAGGTCCAGCCTCAGAACTGAAAGCAACCTTACTGTGGCAGCTAAGGGGCTGCAGAAAGGCAGACCATATGCACAATCCCAAGTGTAAGCAGCTCTACTGTTGTTGAAACCGGCCTAAAAGACACAGCAGGAGCTGTGCTTCACCTTGTTAGCTTGCACCTCTCTGTCCTATGCTCCATCACACCCTACACACTGGTAGCAGCGTCGCTCCATGTTTCTCACTGAGCTGCACAGAAAAAGGTGTCATCCACATATGGTGGGAGACACAAGTATTCACCACACTTGATGTTGACTGTCAATTTTTATGTTGATTTTGTATAGGTCATCTAAGGTACTCATGGCACTAAGTTGGGCCGAGTCACATGCAACCATGGGTTTCCCTCATTGTTTTCTTCAACAGCTCCCAGTTATGCAGCTTGGAACCACTGGGGAGTGTTCAAGAAGGCCGAAGCTGCAAGAAGAGCCTCAAACAACTTTCTGAGCCACCAGCTGAACGATAACTGCAATCAGTGCTCACCACTCTGGAATCTGCCTGCCCCCAATTTCTCTCGTGTATCTTCAAACCTATTTCAGTTGTTTGTCTTGACAGACACTGTGGACATACATTGTGAGCTCAGTATTTTTGTTTAAGCCTTCTATCCATTCCTGTCACTGCTGTCAGACTTTAGCTGTCTGTAGGCTTCTGTGTAAGCCAGTTCAGCTGGTTTTGCTGTAGAGACTGGAGATGAGCATCTCCAGAGCATGGCTCTTGTCATCTTCAGATAAGTGGAATGAATTGTCCTTTGGAGGTACTGCCTTACTCCCCTAAGTAAGAGGAAAATTTAGACAATTTGTTTTTTCACATTAGGTGAAACCAAATCTAACAAAAGTGACTTGGCAGAACCACCCAGGAGATCTGTGGCAGAGTTAAAAAGTAAGCTTGGGTTTCTCAGTCGTCCTCTTTTAGATCACTGTGAAAAGAGCTATCCGTATCTTCACCTACCTTCTATTTCTAAATAGTCCTAAATCTCTACTTTCATTAGGACAGCCGTATCAAATGAAATTTGTCTACAGTACAAACAGTTTCTACAGTGGATAATCATAATCTCCTTAATGAACCAAAACTGCTGTAATCTCATTAGGTATTCAGGATGCCAATTCCTGTACTTACCGCTATGCCTGTCTTGAAAAGGAGGTAATGGACCGTCTGTGTCACATCTGCCGCGTGCATTAGGTTGTGATAAGGATTTTTGTGTTTGCTGTAGCCAACCTCCAGAGCTTCCACAAAGGACACCAGGGCAGAAATGGGGATCTGAGGAAAGCAGCACAGAATCAGTAACAAAATAATCACCTTTAATGGCCAGCATTTGGAGGGGAGCATTTTGATAACTGGTCCCAAAGTGCAGTTTGTACTTCACAAATAAACAGCATGCTAAAACATCTGAAACAGTCACTCGAGAGAGAGTGAATCCAGGTTACTTCCTCAAACTGGTTTCCCCATCCCTAATTACATTATGTATGTACATTTCCTGCACACAAACACACACAAGTAAACATACTACAAAATGCCATCTGGAAGACACATGCATTATGAAAAGTAACAGAGAGCACTTGATTGAATATTTCTCCAGGAGAAATATTTCTAAGTGGGCCACAAGGGTCTCTCTGTTACCCTCACAACCCACTGGAAAATATCTGTGCTTTACTATTCACATTCAAGATTTTCTAATGAAACATATCATATAGCAAGTCTGAGACCCTCTACTAAGAGAACTATCATTTATCAGACCTCTGGCTTTTCACAGCAAAATCCAGCCTGCCCATCCTACGGGTTGCCATGCTTTTCCGACTTGAAGAGTAGACCCGCACACACTTGAGAAAACGCAATTCAGGGGGTTTCTAGAGCGGAGACTACACAGCTGGTGTCAGCTGCAACATATGCAACTGGCAACATGGATTCTCCAGTTTCATCTGCTCAAATGGCAAATACCCTAAATGCTCATATTTCCATAGTTAGAGGAGCATTGTTGTTCTCCTTGTGGGTATGTATCAGGGAAGGATGCAGTTCATACCAGTTACCTTCTTCAAACATTTCTCATCAGGCATGGGCAGTTCCTGAAGAAGTACAGGAGCCAGAGATCTGTAAACCCTTTCCAGCCAAAGTGAGTGGGAACCCCGGGGAGTGGAAGTGTCATTGGAGAAAGGGACAGAAGATTATTTAGGTGTGGACAATGGTCAAGATTTGGATTTGGCTTTTAAGCCGGTTAAAAGCTGGAGGAAAAGATACATCGCATTGGTATCTGCAAACCTCTGTAACAACCCAAACTGTTGTTTGGGTTGGAAAGGACTTTTAAAGGTCACCTAGTCGAATGACCTCTGCAACTAGGAGGGACATCTTCAACTAGATCAGGATGCTCAGAAGCCCGTCCAACCTCACCTGGAATGTTTACAGGGATGGGGCATCTACCACCTCTCTGGGCAACGTGTTCCAGTCTTTTAACACGCTCATTGAAAAAAAAAATCTTCCTTGTATCTAGTCTAAATCTACCCCCTTTCAGTTTAAAACCATTACCCTTGTTCTACTGCAGCAGACCCTACTAAGAAATTTGTCCCAATCTTTCTTATAAGCTCCTTTTAAGTACTGAAAGGCCACAATAAGGTCTCCCCTTCTTCAGGCTGAATAATGCCAACTCTCTCAGCCTGTTTCCATAGCAGAGGTGCTCCAGCTCTCTGATCATCTTTGTGGCCCTCTGCTGGACCTGCTCCAACAGGTCCATGTCTTTCCTCTGCTGAGGGCTCCAGAACTGGATGCAGTACTCCAGGTGGGGTCTCACCAGAGCAGAGAAGAGGGGAAGAATCACCTCCCTCAACCTCCTGGCCATGCTTCTTTTGATGAATTTGAATTTTACTTCAAGCTCTCCTTTTTCGCTTGCATACTTGAGAGTCCTATGAATCTCAGGAGAATGACGCCATCATTCACAGAATCACAGAATCACAGAATCTTCTAGGTTGGAAGGGACCTTAAAGATCATCTTGTCCAACCGTCAACCTAACTGACAAAAATAGACACCCGCACAACAAGCAAGGAGTATCACCATCACTAAACTATACCTCCCAGCACTACATCAACCTGTCTTTTGAACACCTCCAGGGATGGTGCCTCAACCACCTCCCTGGGCAGCCCATTCCAATGCCTGATAACCCTTTCAGTGAAAAACTTTTTCCTAATATCCAGCCTGAACCTCCCCTGGTGTAACTTGAGGCCATTTCCTCTCGTCCCGTCGCCTGTGACTTGAGAGAAGAGACCGACCCCCACCTCTCTACACCCTCCTTTCAGGGAGTTGGAGAGAGCAATAAGGTCTCCCCTCAGCCTCCTCTTCTCCAGCCTGAATAACCCCAGCTCCCTCAGCCTCTCCTCATAAGACTTATTCTCCAGGCCCCTCACCATCTTTGTCGCCCTTCTCTGGACCCGCTCCAGCACCTCGATGTCTTTTTTATGGTAGGGAGCCCAAAACTGGACACAGTACTCGAGGTGGGGCCTCACCAGTGCCCAGTCCAGGGGGACCATCACCTCTCGGGCCCTACTCGCCACGCTGTTCCTGACACAGGCCAGGATGCCGGTGGCTTTCTTGGCCACCTGGGCACACTGCTGGCTCATGTTCAGCCGACAGTCGACCAACACCCCCAGGTCCTTTTCTGCCAGGCAGCTCCAGCCACTCTGCCCCCAGCCTGGAGCGCTGCAGGGGGTTGGTGGGACCCAAGTGCAGGACCCGGCACTTGGCCTTGTTGAACCTCAACAAGGATCAAATGTAGTATTTCCCATGGATGTCATGGGGAAGCCTGTTTGGGACCCTGCCTACTTCATGGTGTCCCATTACAATTAAAAGTACTACTTAAATAACATTTAGTCTTGTTTACTGGGGGAAGTACAGCATCCACAAAGTCTTCAAATAGTGCTAAAATTGCATTTGGATTGGAACAAAGTAGGATGAGAGGGAAGTTGAACAAAATCTGCGATGGGAGAAGAGACCATCTTCTAACTACTGACCTTGAAACGGTTGATCAGATCATAACGTGTGAGAAGTTCATAGAAAATGAATTTCAGTGCATGATCCCCACTGGCATCGTTTAGTGCAAACACGTCAAAGGACCACTTGTCTACATTCTGCAAGAGGAGGTAGAAAAGGCAGTTAATAGGATCATCCCTTTTACAATGACAGTTCAATTTCTATCATTTTACATCTACAAATAGAGGATTACGGTGGTGATTGTAAGTCTATAGCTTCTTTTTTTTTTAACTTCTTCAATTCCATTTCACCAATGCAGAGTCTAATTTACTTATCAGTATTGTATTACTTGCATTTAAAAAGCTGCTTGTTTTTTTCTTGTCCCTATGGAGTTCTTACAACTTTTGATTGTGAACAAAACCCTCCAATGCTTCACTTATGCTTAAAACCAAGAAAGATTTTTTGCACTAAAAAAATATACAGGCACCTGTGGTCATATATTTACCACTTACTGTTCAATCAACCAAAATAATAGCTAACTAGAAGAACTATCTTGCTAGACCCAAAGAGCACCTTAGTTCCTTCTGATTTTTGTATTAACTCTCATTTGTGATTATTGCAGCTTAAATTGCCCAAAGACAGCATGACCCTAATTTTCCTTATTTTTTTTTTTTACAGATAAGTGAGTCCACTGGGGCTTTCAGAAAACTAGAGAGCAGAAGTGCATTAAGTTACATTAAGTGCTAACAATGATATAAAAAAACAACCTTTATGACAGAAGAGTAAATATCTAATTCCAGTTGGAAATGTTCGAGTCAGCTGTAAATGATATATTAATGCTGCAGTGTGATCAGTAAAGAAATGGAGGAGGGAAAGTTCACTTCCAAGCTCATAAAGCTAAAGTATAAAGTATAAACCTTCTTGCAGAAGGTTGAGTTCAAATCTCAACTCTAGGGAAGGCCATGGGAGTTGACAGCACTCCTTATCTAGCAAGATAAAGGTCTTTGATCTCAGAATTGGATGTTCCTGAAACCCTCTGAACCTTTCTCTCCTCCTCCTAGCAACAAAGAGGAAAGGTGTGGAAGGAGTTGTAGCTAGAAGAATGATACACAGAAGAATGATACACACAGCTGCATCTGGCACAGGACCAGCTCTCAATCTCTCTTGCCTGTTGAGAACTTTGATGCACTTCCTACAGGGATTTATCCAAATGACTCCCCTTAAACCGTATATTAAAGACTGATGCCTGTTGCAGATTACCTCTCATTTCCTTGTGACGCTTTTCACCAAAGAAGAGAGATGACTACATTTTCACATGCACAGTGGCTCTCAGTGCAAGAAAAGGGTGTTGGCTAGATGTAATGTTGGATACTGTTAGGGATTAGAGTCCATCCAAAAAAACGCTGTATTTTTTAGCAATACTAAAATTGCTAAATTACAATTATCTACTGGGCTCTTTAAAGCCCAGTCCACCCTTGTGGTTTGTTGTCATGGTCATGTCCCACGTAAGGTCTTCAAGTAAAATGCAAAGGACAGTGACCTTTAAACACCTTGTGGTCAGTCACTCATACATCAGCAAAGCTACAGGACTTCTTATCTTCTGAACAAGACTAGCATTTTGGTTAGTATTTGGTATACAGTACCAATATTTTGGCAATGGCTCTCTCCAGCGTGGGCTGATGCTGACAACCCTGCTACTTGCACAGTGTTGATGACTCAGAGCAGAGTATGCGTCTTGTGGAAGTATAGACAACAGAGAGGGTAATTAGTGAGTGAATATCAAGGATGCTGAAAATTCAGCTCTGCTTTCACCTGTCCCAGTAAATTGCTTGACGAGCCTTTGATTTTACAAGCTGTGTGGAGCCCGCACACTGAAGGTCAAGCTCTTCCAGACATGACTTGTGGCCCAAGTCACAGAAAAGCAATCATAAATTGCAGCTTTTTGACACTTTCAGTAGGTGTTGAAGAGGAAAAACAACAAAGAGAGGAAAAAGTTCCACCAAGAAAATATGTTTTGAAGCCCTTGAACAAACTTAGAAAACGGGCAAGAAAAGTAATACCCAAAGCATTCACTCTGTCAATTTTAAGTATTTTTCTGGTTTTTTAGTGGTTTTTTTTTTGTGTGTGTGTGTGCAATCACTTATCTCATTCAATGAAGCAAATTAATTTAACACTTGCACATATATAATAATTTACTTTTGGTTCCTTTGGCATTGAAAATAATGTCTCAACTATGGTGCAATTTAATTCACCATAAGGCAATCTTATATTGTAGAAATAAAAGGGCTTTGTCCCTTTATATATTTTTCCTCTAGTTAATGTTGTCCTCTTGCAGCAGATAAATTCTACCAAATTATGAAATTGCAGAATAGTATATCAGAATTTTTCTTTTGCACAAAATAATGGTTAACCACATAGACAATAAGTTTCACAGTAGAGTTATTTAGATTTTACTGAGAGAGAAATCCCTCCTTGCTCTTGTCAAGTCAACAGAAGTTTTGCTATTGACAATAATGAGAGCAGCACTTTACCCTGAATAACTAGGGGCAAAAATCCTCTTAAGAGAAGCATGAAAGTATCACAGATGGCTTAGAGGCTTGCAGCAACACCAGTTGCACTTTGAAAATCAGTGGATTTTACGACCCTAAAAAAAAACCAAACACTGAAGTGACCCCTGTATTGGGGAGAGATCTAAAGGTAGGCAGAGCTTCACAGATATCTTGTGATGGAGGAGAAAAACTGTCTCTGGTCCACGAGGAGAGTAGGAGAAGCGAGGGATGGGAAACTTTTTGTGCTACACAAGTCTCTAGGTCACTGGCCCTGTAGCCTCATCTGAAGTGTCATAAGCTGTTCTAATGCCACATCCCCAATGTGGTGTTAACTGCAAATAGATCCAAAGAGACTTAATTCTCAGTCCTGTGTCCTTATTATTTGGCCATTGCTCCACTGCTTGGGGGAATATAGAGATGAAGTGAAACACCAGTTCTTTCTAAATGCTGTTTCTGTCTGTCCTTAACCTCGGAGACTTGATATGTTTTATAAGACAACAAGCAGATTCAGGGATAGGTATAATTCTCTCAACATTACTGGATGGCCTGATATTTTTGTAGCCACAGACAAGCAGAAGGCTATTCCACAGACACTGTAAGTGACTACAGGTTCTGTGTTCATTACCTGTATATTAGCTAGCCCAGAAAATACTGCTGTGACAACACAGGCATCAGAAAAGGCTGAAAAACTCACTTCTAAAGTAGGTACCACTTTAGCAGCTAGTTAATGTGAAATTCTGTCTCTAGCTCTACACTGCTGAACAGCGGATCACCAGAGCTTACTGGGTAAATTAACATACTTATTCAAGCATGTCTGTATGAATGCTATGTATGACCACCATTCAAATGAGAGACAAGGCTAGTTGCCCCTTTTAGGGGGGCAACAGGTCTTACAGGTCTTACATGATCACACCCATGTGATGCAAAAAGGCAACAGGCTACTGCAGTAGAAAAATCAGTATCCAATATATAGGCATAGCGAGAGATGCTGTGCCATCAGTTCAAAAAATTGCCTAACTTCTCAGTCACTGAAAAACTGAGAAGAGATTATACACTAGGACTTGCACTGCTACCACTCCACCTGCATTTTTTGCAGAAGCCGCAGTATTTCATTGCTTTACAAAAACCAACCTCATTTTGCCAAGCTGATTCCACAGTTTTGGGTTACCCAGTGCAGATGTCCTGTTGGCCATGGCAACAAAAAGCAGAGCACATGGTTCAAAAATAAGTTAGTTTTGACTCCATGTCACTTCAATCCTTGTCCTTTTTACCATGATGCTGAAGGGAATGTTGATTATGGCAATCCAGAACAGCTGAAGAGATGTGTGTGGTACACTCCTACACCCTTTTCCATCCTTAAACCATCATCTCTGTTTGCAGAGCACACCAAGCAGTCAGCTAGCTGTAAGGTTTTTCTACTTGGCTTTCCTGGACTGAAGCAGGCAACAAAATGAACCATTTTTCAGTAAGGAGATGGGACTGTGAAATTTAAGATGAAGTATTATTTCAAAGACAGAAGACTTCTTCAACATAATAACTCCCATTTTTACCACATCCACTACGAACCCCAAGGTCATCCAGGCAAATCGTTTTGGAAAAAAATACATCCTAGAGTGCACAGTGGCCAAGTGGGTGGTATTTCACCCTGAGCAAAATTAGTCAATGCTTTTGTTGTTATTGATGCATTTTAATTTACTCTAGCAGGGTCAGTTCTCTTTACGACCCTTAGTCACCTACAAACACAGAAAGAGGAGAGGGATTCTGTAAGGTTTAAGTCAGCTGAGAGTAGCTGTTACATCTTGGATTGTCTTGTTACTGCTGAGAATGTCAGGAGAAAAGGTACTATTATGGACATCTTCCCTCATAAGCTGGCTATGGGGTGTAGGTCTAAAAGAACAAAGACTTTAGATCCCATTTGCAGGAATTGTCAACCTGCAGTGGGATAAAGTTGTGGATGGATGCTTTGATTCTGTGCATTAAAGCCATGTTTGATCATTCTTCTTGCATTCAAAGGACCCTCTGCAATTCCTCCACATCTTTCAATGAGTTGTACTATTCAAACCAAAAAGGATTCACTAACTTAACTGTAGGTCTTATCAGTGTGGAGTAGAGCAGAAGCTTCATGAGCTTTACACATAATGTCTCTGTGTATTGTCCCATTGTGTCACTATTTTTCACTGTTGCATGTCATGGTGTAACCACATGCAACATGTAATCTGCAAAACTGCAGTGTAGGCAGTTCGTTACTAACTTGTGTTTGTAGTCTTGATAATTCCTGCCGTAGTCAAGAACCTTGCAATTGTTCCATAGGTTCAATCTTATTTTTTTCTGACTACTTATGACTAATCAGTTTTCCTCTGAAACCTCAGAACTCATAAAAGGGTCATTATTCCTAAAGCGATTGTCACATTGAAGACCTGGAGCTGAGCAATGCAAGAAATTGCCTTCTCTCACAGCAACTGATCCTTTTCCTTCTCCACTCCTCTTGATCAGTGGGTTTTTTTTCTTCCCTGTGGGAGGTTTTGATTGATTCCATCATGTTACTAAGTCCTTAGTTTAGTACCATAATCTAGAACAGGGCTGTAACCTTCATAACCTGGAAACAGCCACAGACTTGAACTCTATTTTTTCCTTTATTGAAAGGATATTCCCTTAGACCAGTAAAAGATAAATGTATGTGAACTAAACTAAATGTCAGAGGGAAGGAAAGGGCAAGTACTAAGACCCCCTTACCAAGTCAAGTATCACAGTGTTATCTCGATGCTTTATACAGAACCCCCCCAACACCTTTTTATTTGGATTACCTTTAGCACTCCAATTACAGCTGGTGGGTAGCTCAAACCGACCATATTTGAAGTCCGTCTGTACATTCTACCAAGATAAAACAGACAAGGCAACACATAAATAGAATTAAACAAAAAGCCCCAAACACAGAAAAACCATAAAGCAACAGACCATTACAGGAGACCTTATTTAGCCCAGGAAATGCTGACTGCAATTTGTTTTTTTTAATCCCTTCTTGTTCCTAAATTGCACAATATTCTCTATACCATTCTTATTGTATAGACTAACCTGAGATTATACACTCTCCAATATCTCATAGCTTGGTTACCTGGCAAGACATTACAAAGAATCTGCCAAAATCAGGTCTTCATGAGAGCCAAAGGCTATACTGAAATAGACAAGATGTTCCCCATTTTCTACTGCATATGACCATGCTGCTCTTTCAGTTCCCTTAGTCCTTGCTGATCCACATGCAAGCTAATTCTGAATTTACTTCACAAATCATTTGTTGTCTACAATGAATTAGCATAGCTGTTACTTTTGTAGGCATTTTTTAAAAAATGGTATAAAATCTTTTGAGTGTTTGCTGTGTGTGTGTTTGAGGGAGACAGCGAGACAGAGTAAGGCAATAATCAACATTTGCAACCATACTAAATAAAGCACTGAAGTATGTACTGGATTTTTAACTTGTTTTCAGGCCATGCTGTGTTTAAAAGGCTTGGTGAATGCAGAAACACTAAAATGCCTTTATGTAGGTCACCCTTATTTGCACTTTAGCATGTGGGACTAAAAGGAGATGATGGAAAGCTCTTTTCTCTTGTCTTAAATGATCCCACATGAAGTCTTCCTTCACTTCCCTTTTTCTTTGCCATGTTGTACACTCAGATCTGAAAAAAATCAGCCCCTTTGGAGAATTAAATTCACTCATTCCCTAAATTACAGAATTTCTTACCCCCCTCCTCCCTCCAGCCAGGAGCCTCATAGCCTTCTGTTAAGTGACTCTGTTATGGCGGAGTCCCTCTCCTTTAGCCACAGCCCTCCTCTGGTGCCATATCACATCTGAACACTTCCTCCTTGGGGCCACAGATTCAGATCAGTTGGAAAACAGCCTCCTGCAGCTCGTTTACTTCCTTGCTGAGCAAGTCCCTCACCAAGAGCCAGGTTTAATTCACAAATAGCCTGTCAAACCTGGAAAAATCTGTTCCCAGGAGAAATGACAGGCTTAGTCCTATCACAGTTTGCTGCCACTTTTAAAACATGTTCAGTAACTTTAGTACACAGATAAAAAAATTGGCTATAGACACGCTGGAGGAGGCTTCTGTGTGTCTGTGTGGCTGGTGGTCCACTGATACATCCACCTTCCTGCACAGAGGGCTGGTAGGCTGTCGCTGCCACTCCGATGAACAGTGAAAAGCACTCTGCTCTTCAATGCCAGACTTGAGTTTTGCTGTAGAGAGCCGGAACCTGCTGTCTTTCAAGCTGCCTAAAGTCTGCTAAAAGTTTCACATGTGCCAGCCCTCCTTCTAGCTTGAAGGAAGAATGTCAGTGAAGAGTGGTTACTCGATAAGAAAAGGTAGGATTGGAAGTGAGTCCAAATTGAAATGAATAAATGTTTTAAAGGGTTCAGAGAGAGAAATCCATTTTAGCAGTGGGTTCTGATGCAAATCACAACAGAGAAGACTGCGAGGATTCAATGGGTTTTTTGAAATCCTCCCTGAGCTCCAATGTTTTCACATCAGTTTTGGTCTATGGTTCATTCCAGTAATACTATGATACAGGATTTTCTTCTAGCAGTTAAGAAGAACTTAGCAGTTCTTCATAAGGAATAATAGACTATAGAGGAATACAGAGGCAACAGAAGGCTTGATCTGGGGTGAATAAATCTTAAAAACTGTCATTCTTGACCTAGGGCAGAGGTGCATATTCTCTGTCAAAATCATTCCGAGTGTGCTATTACATTTGTATTAACGTAAGAACAGATCAGTATGTGCTGTTTCAGATTGCAATATATTACTTCATCCCAGGTTTCAAGGTGCTATCCAGATCCATGGGGAAACATCTTTAGAAGCATATTAAGGTATTCTTCATTCAGTACCACAGGAGCAATCTGTGGTATGTGGGCAGCTACTAGAACAAAGTAATTACATGTCCCTTTACCTTTCCACAAATATCCCAGCTTGTACTGCATGAACAATACTCCTGAACCGGGGCTTTTCCTCCGTCCTTTTGAGCATCATCCCCATTTGCCGCGTGAAGGTAGAAGCCAACCAGTCCCGGACCTCCGAGGGCACAGAGTCAGACTGGATGTCACTGAGTTCATCTTCTGTGTCCAGTAAACGCCTGGGGGGGCGAGGGGGAAAGATGGGTAAACAGATTCCCTTAGAGAGCATTGCAACATTATTAACAAAAACAGAAACTCACATATATTCTAGTTAAAGCAGTTGTTAAAAGTCTGGTTTGTGAGCCCCAATGTAACACAATTATACAAGTCTTCAATAGATGGTTTATTCTTCTGTTTAGCTAAATGTTAGATTGTGAAACTCACTACCAGGCCAACAAACAAGCAGTATCAGCCTTCGGAAGTACAACTATGTAATCATCCACTGACTTCTCATCTTCAGCTCGTCAACATTCCTGACCTTTCTGCCCTTCAGAGCTCATTTACAGCCATGTCTAACTTCCCAGTTAGTATCATACAGTCCTCTCCTTTCCCATTCTGGTCACCTGAGGTGACTCTATAAGTGCATTTAGCACTGAGGAATGACATATAACAGAGCAGGAAACTCCTCTGCAGCATCTTACCAACCTACCTCTATCGTGACCTGGAACAAAATTTATTTCATTTCAAAGACTTGATACAAGTGAAAATATTTAACACTATTCAAAAAGAATAGAGGAATAGCAATTTAGAAACTTTCAGAAAAAGTGGGACACAATCATTATGAAAACATTTCTCCAAGAGAATATATATTAAATTTATGATTGCTTTTGATCTCTTCCCCTTCCCCAGGAAATGTAAGCAGATTTCAGACCGAGGACTGGGGGTGTGCTCTACACAGACTATGACACTTTAATGATTATAAACATATTGTCAGTGAGTAATAAATCTTGGCTAAAATAAACTTTCAAACTGACATATAAATTACAATTTTATGTGATTGATACTAGATATAAGAAGACTGCTGATGTCTGTAGTTAACTCACCTGGTTTCGTCAATGTATACTGACTCAAGAACAGTGGCAGCATATTCCAAATTCTTCTTTAGGTCTACAACTGAAGCTTCCCCCCGCTCTAACTGCTTTACCAAAGACCGTAACCTAGAAAAAAAGGAAAACAGAAATCTGATTAGTACAAAGAGAAATAGGTTAGAGAGTAAGCGTCAGTTCAAAACTGGATCCAGCATGAGACCTAGCATACATGATTGGCAGGTGAAAACTTTTGCAAGTCTGCAAGGTTCTTTAAGTTGAATACAGGAAATCAATAAAAAACACTTTTCAACGTCAGTCACAATGATGTCAGGTAACCATTGCATTATACTTAGGCTTAAATAAGTCAGCGAGCTATGACTGTCCCCAACTTGTACTGAAATGTCAAAAAAAGAAATCATTTGGAATTTAACACAGGAGCTAAGAGAGCGCAATTTCATTCCAGCCATAAGCAAGGAAGTAACTTCTTGAGTAGCATCTGTTGACAAATATCAGTCATTTATACACTTATTCAAAATTATATCAGAGTATATTTCAAAATACTATTGCAGAAATACTATACAAGGTTAGGAAATGCTGTGATTTTTGTTAGATGAAGAGGTCACCCTTAGGCTATCCCATCTATATTAAACAGAACTCATGTAATTTTCTTTATCAGGTTATGATTATTATTGGAGGGATAACAGATTTTCTGAAAACAAAAATTTGTGCAGAAAATGCCTCCTGTGTCAAAATCATTTGTGCAATTTTCTTTTGTCCTATCCTCCCCTTCACTCTACTTTCCATGGCAAATTAGAAAAACAAAATAGGAAAGAAAGAAGAGAAGAAAATATAAAAGTAGAGAGTAAAATGTAAATATTTTAAACAATCCAAGAATATAAATGCTTACAAGTAGAAGAAGTAAATTATAATTCCTTTAAAAGGACAATGGAATATAGTTGACACGTTAAAACATTTTTGTGAATGTCTTCATCCTTGTTAAACAGCAGTTAAATAAACATTCAAATATACATTTAACAGTGTAGCAGAAATCACAAATTCTTAACTTGTCGTATTCAAGATGCAAAAATATAGAGGTGTAGTCTTCCTCAGCCTTTTCTATAGGCCATGGAGAAAAATAACCTTTTCCACAACATAATTCATAGCTAGAGCCCAATACAGGTGCCTGCTCTCACTTTATTAATTGTATTGGGAGCCCAACCTCCTACAGCAGACAGGTACATGAAGTTCTTAAAATGAAGTGAGTATCAGTATTCCCTTGCTGTCTCAATGCCCCTGTAGCATTAGTTCTCTCGGGAGAAATCAAGACTCCACAGGGCTTTGTTTCATGGCAGAGCTGAGGAGCAGTCAGTCTGCCTGTGTGCACTGCCCCAACAGCTCTTTCCACCTGGGTTTCCTCCCTCACATTTTCCCCACATAAATAGTGAGGCTGTGGAGAACAAAAATCATAAAAAATATTGAGTTTTTCTCTGGCTAGGTCACATAAATGCCACTCTTACTCATCGTGGTACTGCTGACACAGCTACACATTTAGCTCTACAAAGAATCTTGAAGAAGAGGTGGAACCTCTCCAGGAGGATCAACTCATCTGCTTGTCGGCAGTTTAAAAACAAAACTATTGTTCCATACTTCATTCCTGATGTGAGAATGGAGATGGGAAGATCAGTGGTGTACAAATACAGTGTGAACAGAACTCATCTCTCTAAGCCAGGTGGAGATCATTCAACTATGCCAGCACATTTCCCTCCAGTCCTGGAGCCCAGCTCGATGAATCCATGGAGCAACCTCAGTCCCGTGGAAGAAGAAACATGGGAGGTGCTCCCATACCTCTCTCCTGTATAAGTGCACCCCCAGAGGTGAGCAGCAACACACTGTGTTTGATGAGCAGAGCTAGGAAAGGTGCTCTCCCAGCTTTCGGGTTGATTCCAGCCTCAGGAAGCACATGTGGAATATTAATTCACCGCCTCCCTAGAGCCAAGCCATTGCTCCCTCCTACCCATTCCCAGCTTTTCTTGCCACTACAGGAGGGGAGAAAGAGAAAAAAATAAAACAACTTTCACACCCAAACTGTAAGCACTGGTTCATATGCCTCATCCTTTCTTCATTCCGTTATGGGGAGTCCAGAGATGGGACACCTTAACTAGTTACCAGAAACATTGTTTGTGCACAAAGCCACACGAGCTTATATTGAAAGAGGAACTTTATCTTTGGCTCTTCCTGACTTTTATTTCATTGATTTAAAAACCCGGCTGCTCTATTCCACAAGTCATTCAAAATTCAGGTTCAATAATAGCACAGTGAGTAACAGTTGCTTCATGGCACCAACATTCAGCATTGAAGAGACTATGGAGAGCACTACGTGCATCAATCATTTGGAAAAACAGAAGAACAGTTGTTATAATAAAACCTTGTCACACGATCAGCTGCTCTCATGTGAAAAAAAAATTACATAGTCTTTGTCCTACCATCCATTATCTATAACTATTTCTGATTCATTGAGTCACAGCAGCTGCTGCCAGTTACCTTTACTAAATAAGAGCCCGATGATAATTTGTCTTTATTGCATTCCATGTATTTCTATGCTGTTTTAAATTGTCCTAAATGCAATCATAAAGTTAAGGCCAGGCTGTCCCACTGAAGGGCACCTGGACAAATTTATGAGCTGAAAAATTCTGTTTCAGGGTGGATGAAATAATTTCAGAATGCAACCAATTCACAAAACCATTTTGACTGAAATAAAATAATTGCCACAAACTTTTAACATGTTTTATTTTCAGGAGCTTGTATTAAAGCAATGGAAGCTGAGGGCAAGATGCTGACTTCCTATCTTTACCCCATAGACTAGTCATTGCAGCAAGTGTGCAGGGTTCCCTCACACGTACCGTTTCACAGGAAAATAGTGAGTCTGTCAGGCTACTGACTAAAAGAAACCTACTGATACAATTATCAGACCCAATTTAAGGAACCCAGTTCATCATTTGCTTAGCTTTTACTATATCTGTCTGTTTTGTATGAATAAATGCTATTTTCAACCAAAGCATGTTTTGTTTGGTTCTGTTTTAGAAAGTTCATTATAGACTGATCAAGACCTAAATTTTGATTATTTCTTTGTTTTCCCTCTTCCTTTCAAGTTTGGAACTAAAAATTTGCACAGATCTACCAGATGTAGTTCCACTGAAGCCCACGAAGCTAGTTGTAGGGGAAGCAGCCAATTCCTGTGCGTTAAGGAGCTCCCAGGCCAGAAGTGAGTTGCTACCCATTTCTAATATTAAGCTGTTTTAGGACCATGGCTTATGCCACAAGCAAGCCGGGCTGTAGCTCAGCCAAAAATTTCTCAGATTACAGTCATCAGCCCAGCAGTTACAAAGAACTGGTTGGTCACACAATACTACTTCTAAATCTAGTTGTTTAATTATATTAAGATACAGTTAATGCCTTTCTTAATGAGATTTCCAAGGGAAACTATTCCTCCCATCTGCAGATTCTCTGTGAAAATGTGCCAAATATTATATGAAAAGTTTGAGAACCTTTGTTCTCTGGAGTTATTACATGTTTTAGTCCTCAGAATAATCCCTTAACTGCCCAAAGGGTAAGCCTAGTATAAAGAAATGCTATGCATTTTAACTTTCTCTGACCTCACAGGCAGCTCCAGTAGGTCTAAAATCTTGGAAAAGAGGCTAGACCACTTCCAGAATACAGCCTCCCGCACTGCCCTGCCATGGAAAATATCAGTATGCATCCCCTGTAAAAAACCCTGAGAGTGTCTGCAAATAATCCCACTGCACTCAGCAGAGCAATACATTTGTTTGAAGTAAAACAGAACCAATTTTCTGTTCTGTAATTTTACATCTCAGCTAGGCCTCTTCTAACTGTCTGGAATTAACAGCATATTGTGGAGAAAACTGCTCGTTCTCAGAGGGAGAAGACTACTGTTTGTACTTCATGCCAAGGAACGGTGAGCAGAGAGGCCCTTGCTCATACTTACTGCTGTAACAACCGAGGTCAGCCAGTTCTGTTATTTGCCCCATTGGAGGGTCGGAAACAGAAAAAGAGTGGAGGGGTCGCATCTGTGGGGAGGAGGGGACAGGAGAGGTGACCCAAACCTGACCAACGGGGTATTGCATCCCATCTGCCCCAAGCTCAGTATAAAAGCTGAGGCATCAAAGGGTCAGCCCTTTTTCTTCAATGGCCAATGTCCAAAGAGGCATCTCAAAGTCTCTGTCTGTTCATCTGCCTTTGATCCTGATCCATGTGTTCCTGACTCCAGAGCTGGAACCTAGTTCCCAACCATCACTGAGTTCAGTCTGGGACTTCCCCAGTGCCTGCCGGTGACCGGACTGTCATCCTGGGAGCTTGATATGGTTTTGTATGTATTGTTATCTATTTCATTATTTTCTTCTTCTTTTTTTTTTTTTTTTGTTTTTAATATTAAATTNAGAGGGCCATCTGTCAGTCTGGTTTTGGTAAATTTGGCCGAAACCACGACAGTAAAGCAAGCTGGTTGGGTTCCCCAGTGAAGGAGAGAGGTTATCCAAAGTGTACTCTGTTTCACAGCCCGGCTCATGCACTTTTTAGTGTTTCCCTAAAGTACTAGCTAGCATAAGATTCAGGGAGGTAGAAGGCAAATGACTAGAAACTGGGCAACTGAACTCCGTCCATGGCATTTACACAGCTCAAAGACCCAAAGCCACTCTAGATCCAAACTGAATAACAGGAAAAAGTGAAGCCGTTTTCTGTGGTTCTTGAAATGTAAAATTTCTGAGTAATCACTTCAAGCTTTCTCCTCTGTCATAAATAAAACCATATCTGTGTACAAATATCTCCTTAGCTAGAGGGCTTGCTTTTATGCTGTCGATTTTTAAAAAAAATTGCATTACACATCACTGCAGAGAAGATTAACACTACCACAGTCTGGATACCAGTCAGCTTCAATTAACATGCAAAGCCCATGTATTGTCTGAATACTTGGGGCAAGTTCCTTCAACCGGTGTAAAGTCTGCAAAGCTGTGTGGCTAGGCTCTGCAGTTATTTTCAAAGCTTTATGACTCACCACATGTTTTCAACAGTAGAACTCAATCTTTACCTCCAAGAATCATTCTCATACGATTGGGTCAGCTGAGGAAAAAACTATTTGGAATACACATGAAAAATTAAAAAAAAAAAATTCTAATACGTTAAAGATTACCAAGGATGGAATGTGCCTTTGTGGCCAAGAAGGCCAATGGTCTCCTGGGGTGCATTAAAAAAAGTGTGGCCAGCAGGTGGAGGGAGGTCATCCTGCCCCTCTGCTCTGCCCTGGTGAGGCCCCATCTGGAGCACTGGGGCCAGTTCTGGGCTCCCCAGTTCAAGAAGGACAGGGAACTGCTGGAAAGAGCCCAGAGAGGGATATGAAGATGATCAAGGGAATGGAGCAGCTCTCTTATGAGGAAAGGCTGAGAGACCTGGGTCTGTTTAGCCTGGAGAAGAGAAAACTGAGAGGGGATCTGACCAATGCTTAAAAATATCTAAAGGGCAGGCGTCAACAGAATGGGGGGGCAGACTCTTCAGTGTTGTCCAGTGCAGGACAAGGGGCAATGTGCACAAATGGGAACACAGGGAGTTCCATCTCAACATGAGGAAAAAACTTTACTTTGAGGGTGACAGAGCCCTGGAACACGCTGCCTGGAGAGGTGGTGGATTCTCCGTCTCTGGAGATATTCAAAGCCCACCTGGATGTTTTCCTGTGCAACCTATTCTGGGTGGACCTGCTCTGGCAGGGGGTTGAATTAGATGATCTCTGAAGGTCCCTTCCAACCCCTACCATTCTGTGAATATTTATCCCTGTTTTGCTCTTAACATTAACAGATAAACAGTTTGATATTGACAGCTGAGCCTGATTAATATGTTGTTTCAAGCATGACAGCCTGCTACCTGAAAGGTGAGGTTTGTAGAAAGCAGAGATGTTTTTTATGACAGCTGGGAAAGGAGGGCAAGCTATTAACACAGCACCACTACAGCTGTGTTAATACTCTCTTGAGACAATGTTCTTTCATCAATTGTCACTAATTCTTCGAAATCAAAAGCTATTCAGAAGCCTCCACTAAGTCTTAGTGTCACTAAGAAAGCCTGCAGTGGAATTTCTTATCAAAACTAAGGCTTGTCTACATAGTGAAGGCCCTCACCAGACCTGGGAACCCGGGGCTGAAGTGATTTCGCTTGGTCCCTTTTAACACATACTGAAATTGGAGACCCCAGAGCTCAGGTGATAGACTGAGGGAATCATCTTTGACTGGTCAGTCCTAGGACCACAAAGATGATGAGGGGCCCGGAGCATCTCTCTTATGAGGCAAGGCTGAGGGACTTGGGCCTTTTCAGCCTGGAGAAAAGAAGGCTGAGGGGGGATCTGATCAACACCTATAAATACTCAAAGGGTTGGTGTCAAGAGGACAAGCAAGGTGCCAGTCTTTTCTCAGTGGTGCCTAGTGATAGGACAAGAGGAAAAGGGCACAAACTTGAACATAAGAAGTTCCACCTAAACATGAGGAGGAACTTCTTTCCCGTGAGGGTGGCAGAGCCCTGGAACAGGCTGCCCAGAGAGATGGTGGAGTCTCCATCTCCAGAGGTCCCTTCCAACCCCATATGTGATTCTGTGATTCTGTGATTCAAGGGACTCTGTGGAAGAAAGGACTTGTACCCTAGACCAGAAAATCCTCATGAGTGGATTGTTTGCCTGGATCGTGAGTTCAAAAGTTTGCTACAGATATGGGTTGGAAGAAATTATTCAAAACTCCCAGTCTCCCATCTGAGGAGAAGCAGAAGGTAAATGTGGTCCCCACCACACCAAAACAAGGCTTTTGATTTATCTTTCTGCAAAATACAAAAATGTTCTGAAAAACTTTAAGAGATTTGAGCAACATTACAACTTCTGCCACACTCGCTAATAGTGACACAGATAGCTAAAATGAGTTGCTGTTTTCCTGCTGCAATAACTCCAGAAAAAAATGTGTCATTCTTACTTCCTTCCACAGTTGTACATAGTTCATACACACAAATAGACAAAGCTCTTTTGTAACACTAAATCATTCCACAGATACAGCTACACATGAGAATGTCCCTTTGCAACTCTTTTGTGAGAGTTGTATTTATGTACCAGGTTTTACTGATGTACCAAAACATATGGTACAAGAAAGTTTTGCACAGAGAACCGAATTTTATGGATGCCTGACAAAAATGAGTGTATATGGCAACAAAACTTCATGTTCCATATCCTGAATGCTGGTTTCATACCCCAGGAGAGAAACTGTTCTTGCTATTCCTCAAGTTTTGAAAGGTTTCGAACCAACTTTTAGTACTTAAGTCAAAATTTCCTTAAACAGACAAAATCTCATTGCATTCAGTGTAATTCTGACACTGCACTCCAGGAGCAAACAGTTTGGGGGCTCCCTGTAAACATAAAGGATCCTGTAACACATTCTGTAAGAAATCAGGTTTGCTCTCACGGACTCTCCCTATTCTCATGAAGTAACTTTATGCTGTTCAGGCATTTCCTTCAGTCCCAAATGTCACCAACTTTCAATGCAAGTGGGGAATATTCATAAAAGGTGTTGCAATTGCATATTGGATAAGAATGCAAGCTGCTACAACTATATAAGAAAACATTCCTAATAATCTTGCCATGCTTAATGCTTAGATATAAAAAAAATTCCCCCAACTATTGTCAGCGTTAACGTCAGTACAGGACACTATTCACGGTCCTGTTCATCACAGAGGTTCATGAGCAAAAATTATCACACCATGAGATTGATCCCAGTCACAATTAGGTCCTTCATGAGTTTTTTGCAGACAAAAAGAACGTCATTGCAATTAAACACTAGGGAGAAACACTGTCAGCTTCAGCAAATCCTTGTCACTGACTCTGGGGGCATGAATAAGAGGCACCTTCTGCTATCAGTCTGTGTTTATGTGGGTTTTGTTAGTCAAATTACCCTTATGTAATTAAAACCCAAGAGGATGATTTCAAAGACAACTCATTTGTGATAAAATTTTTGTGAGAGCCAGCTCAAATTGCTTTTTAAAAGAAATTGAAATAAATAAATCAACGACAAGCTTTAGAAATTAACAGAACTATAATAATCAGAAGTAGACCTGATTGCATAAATGTCAGCTTCAGTTTGCACACAGAAAAAGACCAAGGGTCTCTCCTACAGGCAGACAGAAAGACAAACATCTGCTGAACTGAAAGACAAAACCCTGCCTTCTGATCTACAGTACATTCCTTGCCTTTCTCTGGAAAACCACCTTAATTATTGGTAGGAAATGCATTAATAAGTTTGAGAAATAGATGTTCACTGTGCAGCGAACTGTATTTCTATTAAAGAATTGCTACACAGAAATATGTGTGCAGCTGCTATCTCGCTCTAATGTACAACTTCAATAAATCTGATATTCCCAGGACAGATCAGAGTTAGAGAGCACGTGCAGACCAGGCAAGCAGCGAGCGCACAAAAGGTTTGTTGGGTGCCCCATGACAGTATCCGACTGCCTGCTAGGGTGAAAATAAACTGCAAAGCAAATGCACGGGATATTTAACACTGCCCAAAAGTATCCAGAGCAGACTTCACACAGTATAGACAGCATAATGCACGTGTACAGTAGTTTCAATCAGCTGGGTGGACAGATGCCTCCACAGTTTGCAGAGCAGACCCTTTGATGTTCCATTCAAATAGTGGGTTGGTGGGAGGGGTATAGCCCGCACAGAAAGTAATCCAAGAGCTCACCATGCCTTTTCACAAGAGTCAGCAGGCATGATTCATTCCACAGTCTGCCACATCTTACCCTAAGGCTCTGCATATATAGCATGTGTGAACCACTGACGGAAAGACGCAACCTAAAAAGTCACCTCCAGCTGTAATCCTCAAAACACAACTGAAAGTAAGAGTAACTTACTTTAGATCTGTATTAGGCTGGATCTTCTGTCACTGCTTTTGTACTGAAAAATGCAAGTGACAACATCCGGAGGAAGAAAAGACACGTGTTTGCAAGGAGCAATCACTGAAACCCAGAGCATTGCTACACTGGCATTTTTCATTAGAAGAAATTACAAACAATTTCCCAAGTAACTGTTTTGCCTTCCTCAAGTTTCCTGAAATATCTTTCTTTCTTTGAATAAAAAAAAATATTAAAAATTGAAGCTATCAATCAACATTTTATTCTTTAAAAGCATGAAAATGCAACAATGATAAGTCCAGTGGCCTTGGCAGGCTGGTGCCACCTTAACTCAAATAAGCTTTTAGCCACATTAGCCAACTACAAGTGATATCATATACAGTTTATATTTTCATTTCACAGTTATAAATTCCTTCATGCCTACTACAGGAAGGGAAGTCCTGTGCCCAAACATTAGCAAACTTTGGCTTACTGGGGGATCTTCAACAAAACAACAGCCTAAGCAATTCCTCAGCACCAAGTCCTTTGAATTACCCTTGTCTCCATCTCCTGCTACTGAAAACTTCCAAAGGGTGTAGTCACTTCTTATGTGCAAACACCCTCCCCATTCTTGGGTTCTGAACTTTGGGAACTGAGTCAGAAAATATAATCAGTAAAAAGCCTTAACGTGATGTCGGAGTCTTTGGTGATGAAGCCATTAGAAGTCCTGCTCATGGGTCTTTTTTTCATTCAAGTCAACCGTCTGACCTAGGATAAATTTTTGTAGAAATCAGGCACAGATGCTCATGGAAGTCACCAGAGATGGATAGCTGGGTGAATCACTTTCAAAAGCTGCCTGTCATGTATTTTCTCAGAAAAGCGTGTACTGCCTTTTTGATGTGCCTTCATTCCCCGACTTGAACAAAATGATCTAAAAGATGAACTCAGGCAGTCATTGTGGTTTCAGAGAGCTAAGATAAGGCAAGATGACTCTTCTCACTGAATAAATTGAGGGCTGAATAAGGGTAAATTTCAGATGTGGGAGAGAAAGAAAGGCTGCTATATTCTGTTTACACAACTAGCCATCTTCTAACTGGTGTTTTCCAACATAAGCTTTTCTTTTGGTGGATGACTACTTATTGGGATGCTAGCATGAATTAGCTTTTTGGGGAAACTGCAGGATCACTGAATTTTTTTAAAATGAGACCCGAGACAGCAAATGAAGTCTCCCAGAATTTAGCCTCTCCAAATCACCGGTTCCTTTTATAAAAACAACATCAGTTATCCACAAATCTAACCATTTTTAATTTGCATCTTTAAAAATAGGTACCTGAAATGAACCTTCTAAATGTGCATTTGAAGCAACTAACACATACTGTCAGTTTAGTGTCAATGCATCCAATGACGCGTTCCTCTTTGTTTTATACAGATGGAATCTTTTTCTTTGAAACCACAATTATCACATTCCCAGGTCCTTGAACAAGGTCACTCTTCCAAATGACGCTAGCAGATTGCTTTGTGCAGATCTGAATGTCAGCATTCCATGCTGGCTCCTTACTTAAGGCTCACTGCAGAGATCAGGGAGAAGTTCAACAGAGAATTTAAAAATATTTCATTGTAACCTTAGTTTTCCCCCATCTGTTACCATTGAAATATCCATAGGCAGAAAGTCTGCAATTATGTCATTCTTTCCGGTTCCTAAAATCAGTTATGTTCCAGGGTAGCTTTTAGGAACCCACAGGGCAGTTAGGCAAGTGCAGATCAGAGTCCACATGCAGTGTGAAGTTCAGGCAGGAATACGTCCCCTCCTGGTCTTCAGAAGCACCCAGTAAGCAAAGGCAGGAGAAGTGGTTCCCAGCCTGCTTCCTTTCAGACCACCTTCAGCCATCAGCACTTCCCACAACCCAGATGAAGACTACACCTCGCTTGTATCCCATCTATTGCAAGAGACAGGCACTGATCAATGGCAAATTCTCATATGACCTCAACATTTTTTGCTGTGTTTGGCAAACTTCTGCCTACTCTAACGGATGCCTAGGTTCCTCTAGATCCCTAAGAGAGCTGCATGCTCTTGAAGTCATCATCACTGACCCCACTAGAGGCAGGCCAGTTGATGTTAGCCCAAAATTTTGTGCTATATATAAATTTGGATTTACACAGCATTTTCTCATGAACAATACATTTTACACAGCTGCTAACTTTCATCTTTGCTATGATCAGACATTAACTCATTGATAAAGCATGTTTTATTCTAAATTGACATAAATGGCAAATACTCAGATTTCTGGTTAAAGACTTCAACCGTTTCCTTTATATTTAAAGGTTTATACCCTTCCTTGGTAGATTTTTGATACCCAGGCACTGAGGTTTTTTAGACACATTTAAGATGTGGATCCTCACTTTTCTGCCTCTGATTTCCATTCAAGACAACTTACTTATCAGCAATATTACAGAGTTAATCAATTGACATTTACACAGCTGATTCACTGGTCTAAAAATCAGAAAAAAACATGATTTCCCCCTTGTTGGCTGCAAGTTGGCCAGTCTATACTTCTACAAAGCAAGCCCATTCCTGCTACCCTTAATTATCTTTATTTTGAGGGAAGTATTTCTGAAGTCATCAGTAAACATTCCCTTGTCTTTTGCTAAAGGCTGGAGAACCAACGTTGTTGCCAGCTTCTAGCTGCACATGATGAAGGTGTTGAGTTAGATATTTGCGATGCCAGGAATTTTTAACAATCTGGGCACTATCAGAGAACCATAGTCTTTGGAGAGAAATGGCAAGAGAAGACCATTACAAAAGGAAAGCTGGAGCTTGCCAAGCTACAGGCTGTAACAAAAAAAATAGTTCAGATAGGGTCCCAGTCATGGTTTTTTGGAATGTAAATTATTCTGAATAGTTGTCGGTACAGTGGTCTTTACTGACAAATTCCTAGTTTGGATTTGGCACTGTGGACTGCTTCCTTGTCTACTTTAATTACCAGCCTGGCTAACAGATCCAGGTGTACCATGGCTAACCACTAGTAGCCTGTCAAACCTGTATGTTTGCTAATATCCACAGGAACTGGACTTATCCCAAAACCGCAATCTGGCCATTCTAGCACTGATGGTTAAAGTGAGTTCAGGTGAAAGCAAATTTTTGAGCCATGCTCATTTCTCCAAGATGACACGTCCTATTTAAAGATGAACTCAAAAAGTCTATGCAAGCATCCCAAGAATATATCATGCACTTTTGCTTGGTGGAATTTTATGCTCTTGTTTTAATTGCAATAACTCACCTCTCCATAAAATAGGAGTGAGAATAATGGCTGCTCCAGCTCATACAAATTACCAATTGCAAAGGTTATGGAAAAACATCAAGATTCCATGTAATACATACTCAGTCACCTGATGGGTCAAAAAGTGCAATTACCCAAATTTGGAGACCATGATTGGGAAATGACCTCTTTAGGGAAAAGAAACTTTTGAAATAGATTGCTTGTTCATTGTTCTATGAAATACATTAGTAAGTAGAAATGAAGCAATGCAAAGTGTGCACTAAAAACTGTGAAAAGAAAGGGGTGTGCAGCTGAAAAAAATGATAAATTGGAAGAAACACTTTTCATTCATGCATGTTCACGTAAGAAGAAAAAAAAAATTGCCTGAAATTTCCTGCACATACTCAATGGAACACAAAGCAAGCATTTCAGAAACATGTTTGAAATAACCCAAGTTTAGAAAGACAAGCAGCACTAAAAATGTCTTCGAATAGTGATAATGGGAAAAAGACGCAACAAAGAACAACAGGAAGTTTGTAAAGATCATCTATTAAAATAAACCCCTTATGCATATTATTATGCATGTGTCTCCCATCTCATTTCCCTGCATGCACTGTTGGATTCCACATGCCATGAAGCAGTGTCATCAGGCCACAGATATATGCAGACCAACTAGCCTTGCTTTCCTGGTGTAGAGGCACAGAACGCTTCAGCTGTACCCAAATACCTTTCTGCTTCAGACTCTGACTGAAAGAAGTATTAGCTCCCAAATGATCCTTTTGCAGATTAATGTTTTCATATTTTGTTTGGTAAATTTTCATTCCTCAAATATTGCTGAACAGGCACAATAAATATGGATTAGTTTGAAGTCTTGGCACCAATACTGTCTTGTTTCTGCCTATCCTTCCCTTTCCTTCCTGTTTTCCTCCCTCACCTTAGTTTTGGCTCCACCATGACTAGTTGAAATTTCACTAGTGGCATCTCAGTGATTTGCTTTACTGGACCTTCATGAGGCCTATTTCTGCGTTACGTCAATAAGAGAGCATAACAACATCAATAAAGCAAAATGGGACAGATACTGAAGCTGCCCAAAGCCGTTATATTTTGCACTTCCTTAGATGATACAGCATTTTGATGGCCACAACATGGACGTTGAGAGGTGCACTCTTGCTAAAAAGCTTCTGTGGACCTTCTGTCTGTTAAAGGGGGAAATCTCACAAATACCATGTGAAATGGCAACTGTGGTAGCATCAGAGGAAAGGGAAGGGCTAAGAAGATGATGAGTGGCCTGGAGCATCTCTCCTATGAGGCAAGGCTGAGGGACTTGGGTCTTTTTAGTCTGGAGAAAAGAAGACTGAGGGGGGATCTGATCAATACCCATAAATACTTAAAGGGTGGGTGTCAAGAGGACGAGCAAGATGCCAGTCTTTTTTCAGTGGTGCCCAGTGACAGGACAAGAGGAAATGGGCACAAACTTGACCATAAAAAGTTCCATCTAAACATGAGGAGGAACTTGTTGACTTTGAGGGTGGCAGAGCCCTGGAACAGGCTGCCCAGGGAGGTGGTGGAATCTCCGTCGCTGGAGACATTCAAACCTGCCTGGACACATTCCTGCGCAACCTGCTCTGGGTGGACCTGCTCTGGCAGGGGGTTAGACTAGAAGATCTCGAGGGGTCTCTTCCAACCCCACATCATTCTGCGATTCTGTGGTTATTTGAAAGGGAAGGGAAGCGTATCAGGACAGCCAGTTGTTTCAAAACAATCATGCTAAGCATTACAGCGAATAAGAAATTTGTGCAAATTACTGAATTATCAAAGATAATTTTACTGAATTATCAAAGATAATGTTAATCTTCATCTAATAAATCAAAACTTTTGACGGCATATCCAGCCTGCCTTTTCCCAGTCTTGTCCAGTTTATGCTACCAGTGGTCATCAACCTCTCCTGCCACACCATGTGCTAAGCACACCAACTCCTAAATACCTCAAGCCAGAGGTGGCGGTGGCAGATCTGAACAGGATCCATGCTCCTGTTGTTTTCAGTAAGGTTTGGATGAGCATCTGGAATGATGTTTACACTTTCTGTCCCACTGTAAAACATAGAGACAAAGCTAGAGCTTAAGCTATGTAGAGTCTATCTGTATTTGTTTTACACAATAGCATCCTCCAATTTACTGTGAACACTGAAATATCTCATCTACGTTTGTGGCAAACCAGAATGCAAGACACCATAATTAAACCAAAACTTACCTCAGTGAGAATAAAATAGCTTAGTAAAACACTGGTTAAATGCAGTGATACTGCTATAAATCACTGATAGTGAATAATGATTCTAAGATGCCAATAAAGGAACTTAAGAAAAGTTAAAACTTAAGTTTTAAGAACTGAAAAATGTATTTTGAACCTTGAATGGCAAGTGGGGGAAATACAGATCATTATCACCTGGTTTTCAGCCAGGATTCTAGATTGGAGTGATACTGTCCGGACAAGATGCTGGTCTCTCACCAGAACAGGAAGACTTTGTAGGTTTGGGGTACGAAAGCCCTGATGTTTCCAGCAGACTTCACTCATCCCTCAAAAAACCTTAAGTTTAACAGTAGAGTAATATTCTCTTATGGAATCAACTGGATCTAAAAGGACCCAAAATAAACATTCTTGTTTGATTTCCCTTTGAGACAGCAATTCTGACTGGTAAATTCTGACTAGTGAATTCACAGAATAATCAAAGGACTTCTGAGTGAAGAATAACAATAAAGCAAAAGACATTATTAGTTTTAGCTTAAGTGATACCTTTTAAACATTGTTCGTCAAGAAAATTAAGCTGATTCAAACTGTCTGTCCACCTCCAGAGACCCATGAAACTACCCATCAGTTTCAAACAACGTCAAAAAGTTTTCTAAAACATTTTGCCCACACTGCATCACAGTAACTGCCCAAGGTACATGACTGAACCTCCATCAAGGAAATCACAGCAGCATAATCTCTCTACTACGATTAGACAACAAAGAATCTAAAGAGAGCCTCAGCTCAGGCTCTCAGAAGAAACCAGGCTTCCTGAGCACCACACTTGCAATGTGAAAAGGCTCAGTGAGAGTACGGTCAGCCCCTCCATCCCTCTCTGCAACTGAGTAAAACCAGACTACCCAGGTGAACATGTATACTGGATTAACCATTTGAATAAAAAGAAAAAGAAGGAACAGTAGATAACTTCCCCCCAGATTTGGAAATCTGCTATGAAAAGCTGCCTCTAAAATTGCCACTGACAACCAGAAAGGCTGGAAAAACTCACATGATGCCAACAGAAGTACTGCTGCCAGAAGAATTTCCTACAAAATTCACATTCATGGATTAAAATTGAAGTGGGGGAAAAAATATCCAATTTTGAACATTGTGTTGTTTTGACTCGGGATTTACACAGGTCTAGTCATAACTTATGCTCTGAAAGTACACCAAAAATATTCAATTTCATGTAATATTCCTCAACTTCAACCAACACTAAATGAACAGTACAAGCTCCTGTAGTTTCTTCCCTATGTACACATTGCTCATTTTTCAAATTATAAAAGTACAAAGTTACATTTGCAATGTTTTCCTGCCTTTGACACTTCTTCTAAAATTGCATAAGAATAGATTCACGGGAATTCTAACACTAAAGTAGAAAGAGCGCAATCTGCAGAATCATTTACAGTAAATAACTGTTGAGGAGAAAAAAGGGGAAAAAATGAATAAAAACACACTTTAGCAAATTTAAATGAACTTGTAATATTTCTCTGCCCTTTGCAGTATTGAACAACTTTTGTAGAATAAAAAACTGTTAAAGTTTTAAGTGATAACTAGTCAAGAAAAAGCTCTTTGTAAATATTTAGCTGTACACCATTGTCAGCATCAGGAATGTGTGAGAAGTGAGCACCTGAGAAAAACTTTACATCAGATTAAAAGAAAGTAGGCTAAAGAGGCCCCTCTTAAGTGTTTTTGGGAAAGAAGAGCCTAAAATCTTACTTATACTGTTCCCAGAACAATTTGAAAAGGGACAACAAAACTATATGTGGAAGCCCAGAATTAATTGATGAAATTACAAGTTAGGCACAAATCTCAATTGCTTTACTTACCAAAGCACTCTGGAAAGAGTTTTCTCCACTTGCTCTGGCACCTCTTCGGATGAACACTTTCATAACTGGTTCTTACATGTGGAAATGTCCAGCTACAACATTTTACTTCGATTTACAAAAGGCCCTTATGGGACTGCTGAATTTGTATCCCATCAGCTGACATTGAAGTGTAAGCACCTGTGATACTTGCAACACAACCTGCTAGCAATTCAGGCTCACCGTCAGTGTTGTCTCATTGGCCTACGGATTACAGTTAGGACATTTTTTTTATATATATATATTTATATTTAGGAATTTTTATATATTTTACAGTTAGGATAATTTTTCCCTGAACATAAAACAAAAATTTTCAAGGGAGAAAGTGTTGAGTTTTGCTCAGAAAAACTAGGATCTTGGCTTCCAAAAAACAGGGATGCAAACCTAGTCTTTATTTCACCATGCTAAAGTAGTGTAAACTGATCATCTTTAGTGAAAAAAAAATCCCTTCTTTCTTGCCAGGAGCACAATGGCACTGAAAAACACAAAACAGAGGCTCCTGCAAAGGTACTAGCAGAGGCGGATTACAAGTGTCATCTCATCCCAGTGGCTACAGGCTAAGAAAATCAGCAGCTGCTAATAAATATTTAAGTTGATCATTTGTAGTCCAGTCGGGAGCAGCAAGAAGCGTGGTAAGGTAGAGTTTCAAATTCCAAACAAAACCTTTGTGAAATTACATTTTGCAATGCTTTCTTTTGTATTTTTTGTGCCACTGTGGGCCCTAGTGCAATACTGGCTTTTTTTCATCAGGGCTTGTTTCCTTTTTATGCATCAGTGGGCAGGGAATTTGATTGGAACCTCACTTACATCTTGTGGCGCTGATTGTATAGAGTTTGAACACATCGGTAACAAAGAAAATTAAGAAAGAGGGGAAAGATTTGATAGTGACATCCCCAGAAAGTCTGCTTGCTAACTGCCCTGAGTAAACAATACAGGTTAGCATTCTCCAGGGCCAGATGGGTTCAGCTGTACGCGGACTCTGTGGAGCCCTCAGAGCACAGCATCTGCTTCCTCAAAGGTGGGTTGGTAAAAGCAGCGTTAGAGGTCATTTTTGAAATGCACCAATTCTGGGAAGAAGCACGTTTTTTCTTAAACAGGAGTCAGAGGTATTGATCCAGGGAATGCCACAGACAAAACAGACAGAGATGGAAGCTGCATGGAAGCTGCTTCTTCTGGGAGTTGAGACAACACAAAATTACTTCAGATATGAAGTTCAATGTAGCCAAAGGGACACTTCAGAAGGGAAAGAAAATGAAGATACATACATATTCTGTATTGTAAATCTAGGAGAGGGTAGGGAACAATCTCGCAACGCATTGAGCAAAAAACTTTACATCTTAATGTAAAGATGGAATTTTAATACACTGCACTGCCTAAAGAAGTACAAATTCCTCTTTTCTCCAATTGATTCCTTACAAGTGCACTCTTTTCAGCTTGAGGACAGGTGAGCTTCCTGCTGGTCTCATCCATTACTTATTGGCACCTGAATCGATAGCCTCGAGGTAATGCATCTAGACTGGGACTTGTTATTTTTCTTCTCAGCCTTCACTTCCTCTCCCATCTCATCATCTGTTCTGTGCCCTCAGTGCAGCAGAAATGATCAGAAGTCCTATAGTTCATACGCTGTTTGGCTCCTACAGCATATGCTTAAGAAGTATGAGACAAATATGAGCCCAGAGGGCCTCTGACAGAGAGAAAAATGAAAACCCAACATCCCACGGGAGCTTCATGTTGCTGTCTCTGTTTCAGAGTGCCAGCACATTTCTGCCCGTAGGCCAAAATGCCTCAGGACAGGGAGAAACATTTCCTTCAAATGCTGAGTGTTCTTGTGCCTAAGCAGAGAGCTACAGAGTAGCCTGGGGACCGGCTGTGTGACCTGGGTCAGCGGTGCCTCAACGCAACAGTACTTGGGCCTACAAGCCAAAAAAGTCCTGACACTAGTCTACAAAGAGAGAGCAAAGGTGGGCATCAGCAACTAGCTGGAGTCAACTCTCCACCACTGTCACTGCCAACCACCTCAATCTGTGGCCCAAGGCCATAAAACATCTTTCTGGTTTGGTATTTTGAGTCATTGTCTTCCTCCTTTGTCACTTGGCAAGGCGGAAGTTTCACTTCTCCAAATTCCGCACCCAAACATCCAGACACAGGAACAGCAGGACAGAGCAATGCACAGAACCGAGAAAATACCAGGTTGAACAGGAAAGTACTGGCCGTGAGGAAGGAGAAAAAAAAAAAAGCGCATTAAGACAAGAAGCTTCTGATAGGGCTGTGGAATAAGAAGCTTCTGGATAGGGCTGAATCGGCAATGTGCACTGGCAGCCCAGAAAGCCACCCACATCCTGGGCTGCATCAAAAGCAGTGTGGCCAGCAGGGTGAGGGAGGTGATCCTGCCCCTCTGCTCTGCTCTGGTGAGACCCCACCTGGAGCACTGTCTCCAGCTCTGGAGTCCTCAGCACAGGAAGGACATGGGCCTGTTGGAAAGGTCCAGCAGAGGGCCACAAAAATGCTCAGAGGGCTGGAGCACCTCTCCTTTTAGGACAGGCTGAGAGAGTTAGGGTTGTTCAGCCTGGAGAAGGCTCCAGGGAGGCCTTACAACAGCCTTCCAGTACCTAAAATGGGCCTATAGGAGAGATGGGGAGAGACTATTTATCAGGGAGCGTAGTGATAGGATGAGGGGTAACAGTTTTAAACTGAAAGAGGGGAGATTTAGATCAGATACTATGAAGAAATTCTTTGCTGTGAGGGTGGTGAGAGCCTGGCCCAGGTTGCCCCGAGAAGCTGTGGCTGCCCCATCCCTGGAGGGGTTCAAGGCCAGGCTGGATGGGGCTTGGAGCAACCTGGTCTGGTGGGAGGTGTCCCTGCCCAGGGCAGGGGAGTTGGAACCCAGTGCCCTTTAAGGTCCCTTCCAACTCTAACCATTCTGTGATTCTTTAAGTCTATGACCGTGTGGGTGATCTTTTCTCCAGCTTTTCTTGTCTTGTGGGTTGTTTGTTTTCCTTTCTCATTTCCAGGAAATAAACTGTCATGAGAATGAAAGCTTGCATTGATGAATGTTTGTTTTATTAACTTTGTAGTGTTCCTCTGTCTTATGAATATAAAAGCTGCGGAGATAACATTAATACATAATGTGATTGATTTTACAATTATTATGGCAATAAAAAGAGTTGATATATTTTCCCATCATCTTTAAAAAAGAAGTGTTGTAATCTCACACCATCTTTCTTCAATAATCACCAATTGTGCAATGAGAAGTGGAAATGTCACTATACACTGAAGTCTAGACATAGGGAAGTTTGCACAGTTTGGAAATTTCTAGATCATAGTATTCATCCATTGTTCATGTTTATAGATCTATTTCTATACGCTGAAAAGTGCCTGGATGTTATTGAGGTGCCTTAAAAAGACATAGTGTAGGCTGATATCCCAGCAAGAACAGGGTAGACAGCATTTCCATCTACCAACATGCTGGTTTTATTTTTCCTTGGTTAAACTGTCTGAAAAGGAAAGATTCTACATGCTACAATCAATCTAAAAGGAAAATGTTCAGTTTCAAACCTGAAAAGTTTTTTATCCAGGCCAAGAAAGAATTCCCTGCAGTTGTCAAGTAGGTATTGTACATACAACCAACCTAATTGTTTCAAAGGTGCAAAGTTATCGACAGTATTTGGGGGGTGGAGGCAGGGCTGGAAAGCCACATAGTTGGAAGGGGCATTTAAAGAAGCCAAAAACGGGAGAGACAGCAGAGTGTTCTAGTTATCGGACACATCAGATGTAAGTACAACTAATTTAGTAACAAGTCACAATACATACTTTCTAGTGAAAATTCAGTAGCCTAGCTGCATTGTTGATTTAACTTAATCTTAATCTTACTGCTATGTACCGTGAACATGTCTAAGGAAAATAGCCAGAGTCAGCTAACACGAATCATCTGACCTGCACCTTTTTCCTCACCTTGTGCACTGTGAAACGTATTACCTCAATTTAGCTGGCTACTGCTGGGAAACCCTGGCTTATTTTATACCTATTTTCCCATGTAAAAATGCTTTCACTGGCTGTTACAGCATGCTCATTAGCACCGTAGCACTTCTAATGAAAGCGGCACCCAGGTGTTCTCCAGACTCTGAGGGTCACTACATACTTCCACTTTTCCACTGATCTGAAAGACAGATGGCAATCCTACCCTTAGTGAGGTTACACAGAGCTTTTCCAAAACACCAGGAACACCCTGACTTCTGGAGGCTAGAAATGATCATTAGAGGGTTGCATAAGGTGCGTCCTCCAACTCAGCGCTGCTGAGATCACTGCTCTGTGGGCAGCATGTTTGGAGAGCTTGTCACTTCTCCTGCTTGCAGGTGTCCCCCAGCTCATTCTGACAACAGGCTTGATCTTTCAGGAGTCCTCCTTCACATTGCACCACACAAACCACAGATCTTATTCACCCCTAAATAAAGGAGGTGGAGTAGTAGAGTAGAGTGGAGTACGTGTCTTTCACAGAAAACTCTCATCGACCAATACAGCTCTGTGGATAGAAAAAAGTTCTGAAAATACGTCTCCTGCAACACATCTCCCATTTTTGCCTTTATACACTTGCTATTTTCTTGACTAGAGGAGAGTAAAGGTTGAAGAGTAAGTCTGCTTACACAGAGCCTATAAGGCTTAAATTGCTCTAAAGGTTTGAAAAGGTGTATCAATAATCAACCAATCTGAGGTATTTTCAGTGATGCAACAGCCCTATGGCTTATTAAAGGTAAAAGCATATACATAAATATTTACAAAACCAGCCATTTCTGAATGTTAGATATGTGAGGTAAGGTTATTTCCGAAATCCTCCATATCTATTAATCTGGATCAAAGAGCTTAAACTGAATTTCTACATAGTGTTTATACAACACTGGGCACAACTAAGTAAACAACCACAAGCAAGCACTAGAAATTATTGAAGAGGTTTTAAAGACAAACATACTCTCAAAGTTTAGATTGCCTCAATCAAGCAATCTCACAAAAGGTGAGATTTAAATGAAGTTGCCTTCCCCAAATTTGCACAATACAATTTAAGTAAACCCTTTTAATTAAGAACAAAACAGAGATTAAATAGATGTTTGACCCATTGTGGTCTGGAAATCATTGAATATGGTGTCCAAATGTCCTAAAAGCAGATGGCCACATCTATAGTGTCCATGTGGGATGGGAAGAAGGAGTCACTCAACTGAATGTGTTTCCTGTTTGGAGAGAGACTAGTACAACAGATACAGAGAATCACAGAACCATTTAGGTTGGCAAAGACCTTTAAGATCATCAGTTCTATTAGCTTCAGTCTAAGGCTGCAGGCAATATTAATTCCTTAATGAATATTAATAGTAAGGGTAAGTATATCCCATTTTACTACTCAACATGAATTAGACTACCTCATTTCTGCTGTTTACATGGGCTTCCATCATAGAATCATAGAATCATAACATGGTTAGAGCTGGAAGGGACCTTAAAGATCATCGAGTTCCAATGCCCCTGCCCTGGGCAGGGACACCTCCCACCAGACCAGGTTGCTCAAAGCCCCATCCAGCCTGTTCATGTTCTTTTTAGAATAGAATAGAATAGAATAGAATAGAATAGAATAGAATAGTTCAGTTGGTAGGGACCAACAACAATCATCTAGTCCAACTCCTTGACCACTTCAGGGCAATCACTTCCCATCTTTAGATTGCAAAGTGTAATTTGTGAAGGAAAAAAGCACAAAGAGGCACCCCACAGCTTTCAACCATTTTCCAGAATCTGACAGTTCAGAGGTAGATTTCAACTATTATTTTCATGGCATAAAAATTAATTCAGAGTCATAGAAATACACGGCATCATTTTTCTCTGCTTCCAGAGTCCAAATGTAAACAAGGAGCTGAGAAGAATCTGACTGATTCTTTGTGAGTAATCATCTTTTCCAAGATTTTTTCCCATCCTTCTTTACAGTGCTGTGATGAATGCTACTATGAAATTCAGCTGTATAAATTCACATCAATCCTTCTTGCTCAAGACCTATCTGAATCAGATGGGCTCTGCATATGCTGAGTCTATCAACAGAACAGGCACACACTTTGGCTAGAGCTTGCTCTGCTCATGGGCATAGTTTCCCTTGAGAATCAATTATAGCTAAAATGCCTTGGTGTTGTCTCTTTCCCTCTCCTTTCCTGTAATGATAACTATAAGTTATCATGGTTATAATGGTTATAATATTAGTTTTTCAAGATGGATAGAAGTTGGACAAAAGACAGGTTCTGGTGTTGATCTCCCAATTCAAGATGACCTTTAGTACACATTAATTTAAGAGAAGCTGCAGTATTTTGCAGGATCAAGCGCCCCAAGAGAATTCATGTTCTGAATTCAAGTTTTTATTAACTCAACATTCCTTTGGCCCCATGTTTCCAAACCTGGAAGCCTAATCTTCCCTGAGAACGCAGACAGTGATGACAGGTTTAAGATCAGTTCCCTGCCAGGCAAGAGACGCCACAGTCAAGATTTCTCTACTCACTTTCCATCCCACTTCTAAACCAATGAAATATGACACTTTATCTGTGGTGGATGACTTCATTCCCCAGAAGAGCCAGTACACATTTACATCCTCAAATCTCTGTTTTTAAGTATCCCTGGAACTAGGCGGGATATTTTGACTGGCAACTTTAGATTAGAGGTTAAAAAATGAAGTCCAGAACTGTCTGTTGGTTGACAGAGCTGCAAAAGTACAGCTTTGTCCATCCTTGTTGCAAAAGATTACTATTTTCCTGAAGAGGTGGGTAAAATGTATAAACCAAGTGTGAACCTGGGACTTGGCATCCAGAAATCCTCCTTTCAGCACTAACCACTAGGATTTCTTCTTGCTTTCTTTGGGTTGGAAACCTCCCAACCCTGCCACCTCGGTTAGCCTGGGAAGTGGAGGTCAAGGCACTCTCCTGGCAACTTGACGTAATCCCCCTTTTGAGCCGGAGGGTCTGGCAGCCAAAATCTTGGCATTGTCTATGCCAGTGCTCTAACTACTAGGCCACGATGTAAATAGGAAGCAGAAATGTGGGGTTTTTTTTAAAAAAAAGTAGAGTGCCAAGTCCTTTGGATGTTTTAGGAACTTACCCGCTAAAAAAGCCTCAAGAGTAATGCCATCCCATGAACTGTTTTCCAGTTAGGAGCCAGGCTCCTCGCAACCAGGCACTGTGGTGCCCGACTTACTGGTGTGATGAAATTTGCTGGCTACGTTATGAGAAAAAACAAATGCTGCTTCAGCTATAGGAGCTTTAAAATGATTCATGGGGATAATTTCTAATAGATGTTCTGTAAAAGTGCCTTGAGATTAATTTTGCAGAGCAGAAGGAGCTATTAAAATTCCTAAAAATAACTTGTCCACATCTAAAAATACCACACTGTCGTAGTCCAATAGCTCAAGCCCTTTTAGGGTTGGTATTTAACAGAGGCAATAATAAAATGACCATCTCTTCTTTTCAATGAGTGAAAAAAATGTCACATTTTTAACCATATAGGACCATGATGCTTTAGTGCTTTAGTTCTTTTTTCCATGAACAATAAAGCTTACTCTTCCTGTACTTGGTGGCTGGTAACTCTGGGGAAGAAAAGCTTAAAAGAGAAAAAACAGTCTTCAAAGCAATGTTTATGCATTTATAAATGCAGAGCCATTGTATTCATTCTTCCGGTGTGGGATATTGTTCCTTCTTTTTAATTTTATATTTTAAATTTCCATACATTAATCCATTTATAAAGTTGCTTTTTATTATTCTTTTATATCCTTGAAACATAAGAACTTGTGCTCCTCACTGTTGAGCTAGAACTGCATGAAATAATGAACAACACACTTTAAAGCACTGACATTAGTTGACCAAGCATTTTCATGCTTTAAGGACTTTTAGGTGCTCCAGTTATAATATTCAGCAATGTAAATAATCTTGACATTAAACATCTCTGCAGCCTGATAAACCACTTTTATATGGCTCGAAGACACAAGAGGACTGAAAAAGACAGCCTCCTGCCCCATTTCATACTTTAAAATGTATGATTTCATGAAATTATTTTAAGGAAATGTATATTTTATAACAAAAATGCTACATTTGTTGGCAGCAAATCTGAAAGAACAGGGTGAATATTATCTATATAGGTTTGAATAAAAATGATGTATCTCTTTCTGACAGATAGCATTTAATTATTTTTTTTTAATTACATTGAGCACTGAGTTTCCTTATTTTTCAAAATACAATGAAGTGGTAAGAAAGTCAATAGACAGGCAAGCACACTAAAACACATTCCCTCAGGGCGGAACATTACCAGGACTGAAGAACAGTTAGTTTAATTAGAAGCTATTGTTCAGGTAATACTGGTTTTAACAGAATAAAAATGAAGACCAAATGCTATATTTAGACAGTTGAAAGTATTAATGTTCTCTGTATATAAATTTCTGAAGGCATATCAGCACCATAACTCTTTCTGACTAAACATGAGAGCAGTTCACGGTATCTTCTTAAAAATTTACCTTTACTTACTGCAGAACAGCCCCAGATGAAATAACCCACCTGCTTTCCCTCTGCACACCCTCATATAAAATTATATTGGATACACACAAATAACAAGAAATGAAAGATATAGCTCTAGATCTTTAAACTGCTGTCACGTGTCTTATAAGTCTTTCAAAACAACCTCCGAAGTGTCATACAGGTGAATAAAACAGCCCAAGTTGCAAGAATTAACTGCACTCTTACACACAGCTTCTAATTACCATTTTTTGCCATTTGATTACACTCATGGGAGACAAATCTGGTTGCCAGCTGAAGAGCCTTGACTTGGGCCAGAGCCCCAACAAGAGGCAAAGACCAAGACCCAAGTGTTCAGCGCTCAGAAATCATGCAGTGGGGATGACTGTATTTCAGAGATGCTGGGATGCTCGCGCATGAGATTCAGTGTGTCCCAGAGATTAAGAGCCCGCAGGTAGGTATGGCACCGCATCCGTCAAACCCTGCAACGCTCACCCATCCAAGCAATACGAATCATCGCCTTGATGAAGAAAACTGCAAGATGTGTGTTTTGAGTTTTCCTGTACACCTATCCTAGCAATTCATAGGAGGGATAGCAGCCTGACGTCACCAGACAAGCTCTCTACAAACCTAATCTCCTGGTTCCTGAACGAGGAGAAATGTGGTGACCCACCCTTACGGTGTCACTCATTTTGCCACAGCAGCTACTGTGTGTACTCCTTTCTCTGCTCATTCCCCAAGCCCAGCTGACAATCAAATTGGGATTCACTCCAGTGACTTTGAGCTGCTGTATTTTACCTCAGCACAGATGTTCCACCAATTTCCACCAAATCTGCAGATCTTTCATCCTTTCATTCAAATTTTTATGTTAGGTTTTTTAGGTCTTCTGTAAACTACGAGAGTTCAGTCACTCCTGCTAAAGGTCAGTGCATTAAAAACAACATAAACATTCCTCATGTTACTATTACGGGTAACCATCTTCCTCCAGACATAAATGATCATCCTTCTGAAGATACGCATTCTTTTTTTTTTTCTTAAGCAATTCAGGATACTTCTGCAACCTTTGACCAAAATTATGACTGCAGATGGCTTTCTTCTCCTTAAAACAAATTAATGTCAATATAAGAGTAAATGAATCAGACTTACAAGTCTGTAAGCATTGTGTTTCAAAGCAAATGATAACAGACAGCTTCACAGAATGCACTGTAATGTTCTGGCTCCATAAACAAGCCTACTAAAAAAAAGTTGTGTGCAATAACTCTGATTTAAATTGCATTTAAATATGAGACCTTTTTGCTCTCATGTTGACTTTAAACTGTGTGAAAAATCTAAAAGAAAACAATAGATCCTATTTATTCTTGCCAAGTTTCTGAAATCTGGGAGGGATTTGAGAGCAGATGTGGCAAACTTTGTGCCCTCTCAAATAAGCAATGAAAGGATCAACTTTTTCCCAGTGACTCCACACAAGAATGAGGAGGAACAAGAATCTTTCTGGTTAATTTTCAGGGACAAGTAATACAGTCTAATAGCCACTAACAAAACCAACAAAGCTTTGTTTTGAATGCACTTCATTAAGCTAAAATGATTAATATTATGTAAACTTGTCCAATAGATCCTTCAGATAGCAGAGACCATTTTCACAAAACATGTGGTGGTCACCTTACACAATAAGCAATTTTACCTGAAATCTGCAGCATTGTAAACTTTCTCTGTCTCAGATTCAGTTCCAGGAATAAACACCCCCAGGGAAATTCCATTTTATCCATATTTCATTCAACTCCTCTAGTCTCCAAGTTAGTAATTATTTACCTATCCAATAGCTCATGCTGCTCCTCACTGTAATCTCTGAGATAACAAGAGACTTATATGTTCTCCTGAAATATTTCTTCTCATTACCACAGCATCCTGTCCTCTTTAAGGTTGTAAAAGAGGAAACGAAGGAACCATAACTATTTGTCAGTGAGGTTTCATGGGCAGAAGGTGGGATACTGAAAGCTTCTGGAAACAGATTGGAAGCATAGGAGAACTAGTGAGCAATTCAATAAAGCAAATGTAATCAGTGGAAACACTAAATGGTTAAGACACACAAGTCCTTTAAAAATATTCTTCGATAAATAATAAAAAAGAAGCAGATTTGAACTATTCTTAAAGTAAGAGGGAAATAACAATTAAAAAAATGACTAGAGGATTGATTTACAAGTTTTTTTGCTTCATTAGTTCCCACTGCACTGACCTCACTATGCATAGGCTCTTTCAGTATGTCCCAGGATCAGGGCTTAAATTTAATGTGATGAGAAAAAACAAGTAAACGGTACCTTGAATGTAAAACCACAGGTTACTCTTAATATAGTGTCCATATGAGGTTTGGTTAAACGTAGTGCTGTATCTCATCTTTCCCCTGTTAATTAGTAAGATCATTGTCTTCTTAAATTAGGGTCTGATCTTGAAACCTTCTGCTTAACACAGCTGCACAATATTGCTTATGAGTAAAGCCAGGCATAAGCATAAACACTTGTAGGATCAGTTCAGGCTGTTACGAAATAGTCAACTTCCTTCTCTTAGACTTGAAAAAAAAATCATACTTATTGCTTTAAAATAATAAAATACTAAAAAAGAGTAAAATCAGTATTCTTATACTGCAGTACACCAGTATCAGAGCACATTATAGATTGGTAATTGAACTTCTTGTCATGAATTTGGTAACGTGTTCCTTATATGAAAATTATTTTAAAATTACTAATGTAGGGCATCATGTATCTATCTAATAATCATTAAAAGTTGTTACAGCTTGACACATACTATTTAAATCTAAAAGACACTGACCATATTGTGATTATAGCTCATACTTCTAACCATTTTCATATTTCTCCTCTCCAGGCAGTATTTTGATTTCAAACGCCTATTCTGCAAATGACGACGTACAAGTTGTAACTTCAGTAAGATTCATGTCCATTTCCTTAAAAACATACATAAAAATGGGCTTCTTATCAGGTAAAGCACTGATCTGATAGTATGAAGCAAGACATTTGACCATTTACCCTGGATAAGTGACATGATTCTGGAGCATGTACTACTCTATCTACACCTAATGCACGCCTGGAAGGACCACAGGGGCCTCCTGATCTGTGTTACAATCTGTTGTGTGCAAATACCAAAGGAATCTGCATTATTTCTTTTGATCTCTTCATCATATTTCACTGTGTCAGCAAACTGAAAAAAAAACCCTTTCGCGTGCCTTCAGAAAAATTCCCAACTCTACCTTGTTCACTGAACTTTTTTCAGTCATGCTATTAACATTTTATAATGAGTCTGATATAGGAACAATTACATGAAAAAATAATCAATCATACAGTTACGCTAGAAAGTGTTATGGTTCATTAAAAAACTTGAGACTTCAGCTAAATGTTACTTTGTATAATAAAAACTATGATTTATTTTTTTTTCTGGAAGGAGAAAGCAAAATTTTGGAAGTGGCAAAAGATGCAAAAGCATGCTGCCAGAGTGCTCGGAGTGCCAGGCAAACCTGGGTGACATCACCCGGGTGACAGTTTGAGTCCTTGTTCTGGCTTTCCCATAAAGGTCAAAACTTTTTGCCACACTCAGAGCTGGCCTAATTCTGCCACCAGGGAAGGCAAAGAACTTTTCTCCAACTTCAGAAGAACATAGATAGTGTATTAGAGCCCATCCCATTAGTCTACCATGAAAGCTGTAACAAGCCTGACCCCCTACTCTCCAACTTCTGCTACTAGTACTGACTTGGGTAGAAGTTGGAATTAATTTTGTTAAACAAGCCAAAAAGGGTCAAGTTCCAACTGAGACATAGCTGGGGCCAGATTGATTCCTGTTTGCCGTTCCTGCCTTTTCTTTCAAATTGTCCATGATAATACAAGAGGATAGAAGTAGAAACCCCTTAGGCAAAATAAATACTTTATAAACAAAACTATCACATTTGTCAAGGACATTAAGCAATGGCTGATTCTGTCAATAACATTCTCCATTATCCTTTATGTAGGCAAAGCTTTTGAGCCTTACTAATTAAGCCTGCAACCACAACAGCATACTAAAGGGCATGTGTTCACAAGGAGTGAATCTATCCTAACCGCTTAAGGCTGGGTGTAAAAGATGTAGCTAGACAAATTAGGCTTTCCAATAACTCCAGAGAAGGAAAAGAATGAGAATGCATTCCGCACATACTAACAAATAGGCCACTTCTCTGCCTAGGCTGCCTATGCTCTAGATTACCAGTGTAAGCAAAAAGACATATGAGACAACTGTAATTTTCTGAACTGCCGTGGAAACACAATGCTAAAGAGAGTCCAGGTATGGCTGAGAGCACAGTCTTTAAATGGTCAGTGTTTGGGAAGAACGTCCCTTGGATCCATCTGGCTTTCTATTCCAGCATCACGAGCACAAGTTTCTTTCACTATCAGGCCATCATATGATCTAAGAACATACGCATTGACATAAAGACATTAACATCAGTGAGCCGAAAAAACTCTGCCAATGACACCTAACACAAGCAAAAGGCAGGGCACTTCTGTGAAGGACAGGTAGCAGGACTCTCTGGTCCCCTCTCAAGGTTGACATTTTCCACTTGGTGATGCCAATTTCTTCTGAAATTTGACGCTCTGACTTTCCTCTCAGAAGAACAGGAACTCAGACCAAACATTGTTCATACTTGAGGGCATGATGCACATTGAAAAGTTTATTATAAAATAAATCTTAGGAGGTCTGTAGAAGTCAGTATGGACACAAGCATTAAGTTACTGCTAGAGCCATCAAGGAGGATGAATGCAGTAGACAAAGATAATCAGCTACGTGTGAGCAGAGAGTGTGTCTAATTTTAAACATGTTCCTAACTTACTAATGCACAGTCAAGGAATGTGAAGGGCAGCATTGACAGAAACTGTCATTATAGATAGCTGTGAGCTTTAATCATCAAAAATGATACAAAATTTGTGTAGAAAGAATCAGCACAAGAAAGATCAAGGAAGAAGCTAAGCAAGGATAATGACATCTTGGGGAGACAGAGCAAAGACATGTACCTATTGATGGGGTGTATTTCTTCTTAGCCACACAGGGGACACCTCACAAACCAGTTAGCAGAGAGATCAGATGCCAGGAAGGCCTCTGTAAGCAGAAGGAAGGACACTCACCAGTCAACAGTTTTACTTCTTTTTATCCTAAAATAGTTTTGTGTTATTTATTCATTTTTCTGCACCACTCTGAGTGTAATCACTGCCGCTGCACCGATGAGGCTTTAGGGCTACAAAACACAAAGCTCATAGCGAGAGGAAGCACATTTTATTGGATCACCTAAAAGAGCTGAAGGGAAAAAAACATGGTATGCTATTTACCTTAAAAAAGACTCAGTTCTCAAATGTTCTGCCTTTTCTCCGCGTGGTCTATTAAAGATACTACCCTTTTCCTTTAAAGCACAGGTGCTCATACACAGCTGATATGTGAAGATCCCTAAGTAACTTTTCAAACAACTAGACAATTTCAACCAGGTTGGAATCTTATTATACTAAAGTTTTGAGTAGTAGCTGTGTAGAGAAAGAGACAGAGAGAGGTGTCAGTACTAGCACAACATTTATTAGACCTCAGGGATTCCAAGTAGGGGTGACCCTGTGAATGCTCCAAAGACATAAAAAAGCCTGCATGTTTTCAGATGCCATTAACTGTCTAATAACAGGCTAAAAAGCCACAGGAAACCAGTCTTTATTGGGTGTAACATTCATCACCGTACCTGTACTGCACTGACCTTTATCACTGCATCTTCCCAGCATTGTTACTAACACTACACTTGTTCTCTCATCCCATCAGCAGATCCCTTTCTTTCAGCCATTTTAACACCCTGGTTTTATGCTTTGAGAAGGCAAATAGTAGAGTTGGTCAAAACTGGGATAAATTCCCCATGAAAAGTCAAAACAAAAATTCTGAATAGTTTTAGCCATGAAATATAAACACTTGGCAGAAAAAACTCCCAAGTGTCAAACACTTCTATTTCTATTTAAATGAATCTAAAGGCTATGGAAGTTCCCTTCGGCAGCCAATTTCTACTGAAATCCTTAGGGCTGAGAGTATAGTACAGACACTGGGACAGACAAAGAAGACAATGACAGGCAATTGTTCCCATGCCTCTCATGCCTTTGTAACATCTGAAGCCCAAGGTTATAGTAAATTGTCACTACAGAGAAGTGGGGGTTAGAAACAGGAGTAAACTGAGCCATCACTCAGCGGACACTCCTTGACATGAGATATTTATAATTGCACTCTGTTTCCAGCCTCCCCTCCTGCTGACGATGCCTGCAAGTTAAAACAGTAACACACCCACAGCTAATAATTAACCTTCTCTGAACTAACATTTGACTTTTTCTAGGTGACATAAATTTTCTTTTCTATTACATATAGAAAGTCTGATGATTTTGAGTTTGAAAAGACCTGTTGTATAGGTTGAAGAAAACCCCATTTCAAGATATATTTCATTATCAGTGACTGAGAAAAAAAAGATTTCTTGTTTCCTTGAATAGAAAAGGCACAAGCAAAATAGAAGATAATTCAAAAGGTATTTTCCATAGTAAACTGACCAAAGCAATATTTTTTTAAGTAATCTTTCCTTTACTTTCTCTAGCATATTTCCAGCGTCAAAGATTCAGAAAAAATAATACGTTTTCCTACCCTGTCAGGTCAGACTGAGCTGTAATGAAACTCTCCCAATGAGCAACTTGGTTGATTGCACTTCTTCACAGAAGACTTCGCAGGTTTACAGCTGCTTTAAAGTCCATAGAAAAAAAACCCCACGTTATTCCTGGCTCAAATTTAACCACTGCTACGGTGTTGATGTGCTGTTGCTTTTACATTACATAAAATAGAATAGCGGGCATTAAAATTCTGCTGTAACTATTACTGCAAATTAAAAAAATGTTAGTGATGTCATTTAAGAAGCTGCTGGAAAGCAATTAGCTACTTTTGTGGAAGGGCTTTGCAAGAGCCAATAAAGACAAGAGTATTTTCAGGAAGTGTCTAATGATGAAGGCTCCAAAACCCTTGATTTAAGTGACTTGATTTTCCAAAGTATTAGCAATCTACTACAAATTTTTGAATTCCCTGAGAACAGCTCAATCCTCAGTGCATGGACAACTTGGTTAGCAAGCCTAGATTCATCTTCAAGATGAAAAAAAAAAGCAAACCAGCTTGGTCCTATTGCTAGGTCTCCTGAATGTGTTTCAGTTCTTGTTTAGGGTTAAGCAACTATTTAAGACTACCACCCAGAGATCTGCCCCGAGGCTGGAGAGTCATGGGTGGCATAGCATGTGGGAGAACATGGGCAGGTATCTACAGAGCTTTTCGCCTCCAATGGTCTGGGATTTCACCACCGAGCAATTACAGGACCATGATAAAGTGATAGAATATTTGAAAGGAATATGCTGTGGCTATTCCAGAGAGGCACAACTCACTGCACTGTGCTGGGCCCTGGCCAGTATCTACCAAGCATTGCTCAATGTTGCACAGCATCCTCAGGGGAAAGAGATGGAAACCAGGTCGACAGATGCTGCAGCTACTCGAACCCCTGCAACAGACACTGCGGCTACTCCAACCCCGGTGACAGACACTGCAACAGAACCAGAAAACCAACCTTGTGCCCGTATCAGTTGCCCCTATCCAGAAGAAGAGATACACCAAGAAATCAGTTCGCTCAGTGAAGGATGACGATGATCCAGGGTCATCAGGAGAACAAGAGGAAGAGGCAGAACCAGAGATAATCACTCGGTCCCTGTCCCTGAGCAAGCTGTGGGACATGTGAAAAGATTTCAGCTGATTTACAGGCGAGCACATTGTCACCTGGCTGCTCCGGTGCTGGGATAACGGAGCCAGTAGCTTGGAATTGGAGGGTAGGGAAGCCAGACATCTGGGATCTCTGTCTAGAGAGGGGGGCATTGACAAGACAATTGGGAAGAAGACACAAGCCCTCTGCGGCAACAAAAGGCATGGACTCTGCAAGGGGGGGGGGGGTGAAGCGAAGACCTTTAATGTTCCATTTTTAGAGCATATATAGTTTTCATCTTTTGATCACAGGCCGTGCTCTCTACACAGATAGGTTGTGAGTGAATGTCCACGCGCTGTTGTGAGCAATACAATTGGCTACATACAGGTGTTCACACACCTATGCTAACCAATCACTACTATCTGCTTCGATATACTGTTATCTACTTTGCTGCCTTGTTATCTGCTTTACTGCCTTGCTACACTTCACACCCCACACACATATTATATATGTGTTTTATAAGGACATTGTTTTACTGTTCCCAAGGTTTCCTTCCCATCCATGCAAGAACACCTGCCCAGCTCTCACTCAGCAGCGCGTCTCCAACTTCCTCATTCTCCACAGCCCTCAGCCTCTGGAGGCAACTCCTGTCAGGCGTGAGGGAAAGGTACCCCTTCAGTGAAGATGTTGTATGTCATCCGAGCAAGTGGACCACCATGGAAAGAGGTATCCAGTACCTGAGAGAATTAGCCGTGTGGGAGATGATTTATCATTACCTGGACAATGCACAGTTACCCCATCTCCTGATGAGATCCAATGCACAAGGTCCATGTGGCGGAAGTTTGTACGGAGCACCCCATCATCATATGCCAGTTCATTGGCAGTGATGGAATGGAGAGGCGAAGAGAGGGACCAACGGTGGATGAGGTGGCTGCCCAACTTCGGCAATATGAAGAAAATCTCTCTTCTCCCCTCATCTCAGCTGTGGAGAAACCGTCCCGGAAGGTCCAGCAACTTGAAGAGAATATGTCCTCCCCACCAGTACGAGCCCACCTGTATGAGCAACTTGAAGAGAATATGTCCTCCCACACCTGCTGTTAGGAGCAGATGTTTCTCCACTCAAGATAGAGAATACAGGGGATACACACCATGAGGCACCCTGTGGTTCTGCCTGCGTGACCACGGAGAGGACATGAGGAAGTGAGAATGACAACCTACTTCAATCCTGCAGGCACGGGTACAGGAACTGCAAGGGAGAACAACCACAAAAGGGGATCTCTCCAGGAAAAGTGCCACCCGTTTCCAATGTGCAGTTCCCCAGACAGTATAGAAGGCCTGAGCCTACTTCTGATCCCCTTGAAGGAACCTCCAAACCACTTCTGCAAGAAGTGAGTAACGGATACTATGACCAGCATTAGAGGGGCCCTGCCTCCAGCCAGGTGGGGGAAAGGGACAACCGGGTTTATTGGACAGTGTGGATTCGATGGCCTGGCACATCAGAGCCACAGGAGTATAGAGCTTTAGTGGACACGGGTGCACAGTGTACCATAATATCATCAAGCTATAGAGGGACAGAACCCGTTCATGTTTCTGGAGTGACAGGGGGATCCCAAGAGTTGACTGCACTGGAAGCTGAAGTGAGCCTAACTGGGAATGAGTGGCAAAAGCACCCCATTGGGACTGGCCCAGACACTCTGTGCATCTTTGGTATAGATTATCTCAGGAGAGGGTGTTTTAAGGACCCAAAAGGGTACCGGTGGGCTTTTGGCATAGCTGCCTTGGAGGTGGAAGAAGTTAAACAGTTGTCTACCTTTCCTGGTCTCTCAGAGAACCCTTCTGTTGTGGGGCTGTTGAGGGTCGAAGAACAACAGGTGCTGATCGCTACCACAACGGTTCATCGGTGGCAATATCGAACCAACCGAGACTCTCTGATCCCCATCCATCAGCTGATTCGTCAACTAGAGATTCAACGTGCTCTGCACCCCATCTGGGGAGAATGGCCTTACCTGGAGCCTCTGGCAGAAAGCGCCAGGGGAGACACACGGTCAACCCCTAGGGTCTTGGAGTCGGGGATACAGAGGATCCAAAGCCCGCTATACTCCAACAAAAAAGGAGATACTGGTAGCATGTGAAGGGGTTTGAGCTGCTTTGGAAGTGGTTGGTAGAGAAGCACAGCTCCTCTTGGCATCTCGGCTGCTGGTGCTGGGTTGGATGTTCAAAGAAAGGGTCCCTGCCACACATCACGCAAGGGATGCTACATGGAGTAAGTGGATTGCACTGGTCACACAGCGAACTCAAATGGGAAACCCCCGTCACTCAGGAATTCTAGAGGTGATTATGGACTGGCCAGAAGGCAAGGATTTTAGAATGTCACTGGAGGAGGAGGTGATGCATGCAGAACTACCAGAAAATGAGAAGAGATATGCCTTGTTCACTAATGGGTCCTGCCGGATTGTGGGAAAGCATAGAAAGTGGAAGGCTGCCGTGTGGAGTCCTACAAGACAAGTTGCAGAAGCCACTGAAGGACAAGGTGAATCAAGCCAGTTTGCAGAGGTGAAAGCAATTCAGCTGGCTTCGGACATCGCCGAGCAGGAAAAATGGCCAGTACTTTATCTCTACACCAATTCATGGATGGTGACAAATGTGGGGGTGGTTATGGCAGTGGAAGCAGCAAAATTGGCAGCGCAGAGGCAAACCTGTCTGGGCTGCTGAACTGTGGCAAGATATTGCTGCCCGGTTCTGAAAGTACGTCATGTAGATGCCCATGTACCCAAGAGCTGGGCCACTGAGGAACATCAGAATAACCAGCAGGTGGATTGGGCTGCTGAGATTGAAGTGGCTGAGGTGGATCTGGAGTGGCAACATAAGGGTAAATTATTCATAGCTTGATGGGCCCATGACTCCTCAGGCCATCAAGGAAAAGATGCAACATACAGATGGGCTCGGGACTGAGGGGTGGATTTGACCATGGACATTGTTGCACAGGTCATCCATGAATGTGAGACATGCACTGCAATCAAGCAAGCCAAGCAGTTAAAGCCTCTTTGGTATGGAGGACGATGGCTGAAACACAAATANAAACACAAATATGGGGAGGCCTGGCAGATCGATTATATCACACTCCCACAAACCCGTCAAGGCAAGCGCCATGTGCTCACAATGGTGGAAGCAACCACTGGGTGGCTGGAAACATACCCTGTGCCCCGTACCACCGCCCAGAACACCATCCTGGGCCTTGAAAAGCAAGTTCTGTGGCGACATGGCACCCCAGAGAGAATTGAGTTGGGGAACGGGACTCATTTCCGAAACAGTCTCATTGACACCTGGGCCAAAGAGCATGGTATTGAGTAGGTCTACCACATTCCATATCATGCACCAGCCCCTGGGAAGACAGAACGGTACAATGGACTGTTAAAAACTGCACTGAGAGCAAGGGGTGGTGGGACTTTAAAAAACTGGGATACACATTTAGCAAAGGCTACCTGGCTAGTTAACACCAGGGGATCTACCAACCGAGCTGGCCCTGCCCAGTCCAAACCCCCACATACTGTGGAGGGAGGTAGAGTCCTTATAGTGCACATGAAGAATGTGTTGGTGAAGACCCTCTGGGTCAGTCCTGCCTCAGGCAAAGGCAAACCTGTCTGTGGGATTGCCTTTGCTCAAGGACCTGGATGCACTTGGTGGGTGATGCGGAAGAATGGGGAAGTGCAGTGTGTACCACACGGGGACCTGATTTTGGGGGAGAATAGCCAATGAATGAAACTGTATGATGTTAATTGCTAAATGACCCTGTCACTGTACATCTCACTTTAGTGACTGCTATTGGTCATACTATAGTAAGAATCACCCAAACTAATGACAAATGGACTCTGATGAAAACCGAGTAAAGTGCAGCATTGAAGGGATCAGAACTGACCTCAGCAGCTGGCGCCCAGCAACTTCATTGAGATTGACATCTCCAACCCTTGGACCATGGACATGAGCTGCACCGGATACATCAGCCACAAGCCCCAAAAATACAGCCTGCGACAGTCCAGCCCCACGCACACCATCTTGCGTGCCCTGAGAGACTGTTCTAACAGATGGAGCTCGAAGTCATGGGTTAAATGAACTCAATGGACATTTTGGAGTGATGGCCCGTAGACTAAGGACATTATATCTGTACAGATATATATATATGTCAGGGGAAACTGATAGTATTTAACTGGAAACTGTAGGACCTGGGCATGGCATGAAATGGTATGGAATAAGGGGTGGATGATGTCCTGGGTCTGGCAGGGATAGGGTTAGTTCTCCCCAGGACCTAGCAGGGACACAGGTATTCCATCCCATGTGTGCCATGCCCAAGGGGTAGCTGGAGCTCCTGGGGAAGAGTGCCATCGGCAAGTGGAGGTATCGTAATCATGGTTGTATTTTCCTCTGTCAGTGTTATTGTTGTTTCTTACTCTCTTTGCTGTCCTGTTAAATTGTTTTTGTCTCAACCCACGAGTTTTGCCTTTTTCATCCGATTTTCCCCTCACGGCCGCGGTGGCGGTGGGGGCTCTGGTCTGCGCGAGCGGCTGCCACATGGTCCTTTGTTGCCGTCTGAGGCCAAACCACGACACTAACAAACAGGTCACCTTTGCTCTAAAACCTGGACTCTGGCTTGGTTTAATCAGCAAAGCTGATGGTTTTTGTTCCCTATCTGGACTAGTAGGTATGATTTGTAACATCTCATGGCACCATGTATTCTGAAAGTTCATGTGATCGGGCCTGTGTTTGAAAGCACTCTGGTTTTTGAATCCTAGTAGATCTACTTCAGATGTGAGACTTCCATATCCAAGTCCACCTGGCAGGTCAGCATGTGCATCCCTATGCAGATGCAGTGGAAAAGCATCCGATTCACGTGTTTGGGCTCTTAAAGGAGTCTCAACACCAGCATTAGGCCTGCAGCTGCATTNCAGCCGAGGTGGTGGTGGGGGCTCTGGTCTGCTGGAGTGGCTGCCACATGGTTCTTTGTTGCCCTCTGAGGCCAAACCATGACACTACACTACTCTTTTAAAGATGCAGTAAAAGGCATATTGACTACATAGCATATAATTTCTAAACTCATTTCTGAGGAATATTTTGTAGTAGTATATGCATACTCTAAACAGCTCATAACTTTACTCTGGCATATATGTCTCCTAAATCTCAATAAACTATTTAGAAAGTGAATTGAAGGCAATTTGACACTCTGTAAGAAAAATTATTCCATCATACTAAGTTTAAATGAAACGCCATGCAAAGTCTAATTACAATGTTCGATATTCAAAATCATTGATTTTAATGGTAATATACATTACTAAAAATTGCAAACAAGCTCATTAGATGCAATTTTACATTTCCTACAACACGAGCAAATAACCCTTTCCCTCTAACAACTCCATTTAAAATATAATGCATCCTTGATCATAATGGAGAGAACGGAGATTTTTGCTTCATACTACAGTTAGTCTTTCTTATGAGGTCATTAAATAGCTACATATTACTTGGGACCTAAAGCAAAAATTCACTGTCTTCTCTTCGAAGAACAGGCCCTTCCCACTCTGTCCCTCTCACCCAGGGAAACACCACCATAAATTCCTCGCACAATTCCTCAAGTTTCACAAAATGGGCACGGGGCTTCAGTCCGCTCCCCCACAGCCCACCTGGTCTTGTCACCACTCGAGGACACGTGATCCAAATGCCTTCTTAGGGTTCCACCTTAGACCAGCATCCAGAAAAAAACACAGGGGGATATCAGTAGGGACTTTGGTGGCTATATCATTCATACAATGGTGCAAGGCAGGAGAAAAGAAAGATCATTTGATAAATATAGGAAAAAAATAGTGATTGAGGTAAAATATTGACTTCATTATATATATATATGTCTGCGAATTAATTGCCAGGAAAAAGTACTGCACTAACAGATCTGGAGGGTGAGGTGTCTACCCAGAGAAGGGACAAAATGAGTAACTGTGAATAGTATTACTCCTCTGGTAAATTAGATAATAAGCTCTAGTACCATGCCCAGTTTGTTCTTGAATTTCTCAGGAGAAACTTAGTTTCATTAATTCAAGGAGAAAGACTGTTCTTATTTCCTACAGAAATATGACCAGAGGAGAGCATGATAAGAAATGTATGACATTTACAATTCTATAGAAATATAGGGAAGCGGCAGAAAGGTGACCATTTCAAGTGCAAGCAGCAAATCCACCACCCATCAGCAGAAAAAGCATCAAGGTTTCAAAATCTGAAATGGGTCACTGAGTCAAGTCCTTTGCTATCGGAGACAGTAATATCATATCATCACTTTTACAATCAGACAAATATGCACCTTGGGCTCAAGGGGACGCTTTCGCCTCCCACAAACCCTACCAGAGCACTGTTCCAGAACATCACTGAAGTTATCTCATTTCCTATCTAAATTTATTCATGACCAGTTTATATGCACTGTTCTCATTCCTAGCGAAGGAAAAACTGTTTCCAGTGAAAGTGGTTAAGCTCTGGATCGGCTGTGGAATGTCCCTTTTTGGAGACTTGTGAAAGCCACAGCAGCATAAGACCCAAGCAAGCTGGCCTGACTCTGCAGCTAGCCCCGCGCTCAGGAGGAGGGGATGGACCGACCCCGGAAATCCCTTTCAGCCGGAATTATTCTTTCAATATAGGATCATCCTTTTTTATCAGAACTGTGCAGGAACTGAGCGCTTCTTGAGCTCAGTACAACAGAGAATCACACAGCTGTGCTACAGCCAGCAGTAAAAAGTTACAAACTAGTTATTCATGTAAGTTTTTATTTGCATAGAACAAGTTTTACGGAAACATACCAGTTTTACAGAATCATACCAATTTACGATATTGGTAAATCACATCTTGCCTCATGTTTCCAGAAGTGTTAGAGAGTATCTGTGTGTGTGTTTACGTGCGTGCATGCACCCATGTGCACATTTGGGCATCTCCACAGGCTGTGTTTGATCCCACCTAGGAGGACTTCAATAGCTTAATGCTCCAGAATCAAAGTGTACTGCAGCTACACCAAAAAGACAATTAAACCTAAATCACTGTTAAAACAGCTCAATCTTAAAATCTGAAGGAAAATCAAGTGATTGGTAAATCAAGACAAGAAGAAAATGTAATATTACCTTAGATTACTGCATTTCCTGTGAGGAATTCAGGCATTTCACACATCGATGCCATAAGCCTCTGGATGCATAAACTTTACAAAATTTGATTCACATCCACCACAGGAAACAGACCAAATACCTATGAGTCTGGGAAGAGGAGTCACCATCTTGCTGAGCATGTTCCTTTGCATGTCTCCTGAAAACCCACAAGAAGAAGTCACTCGAGGACATGATGTGAAGGCACGAGGCCACGCAAGGAGCTGTTTCAGCCGACAGGGAGGAGGGGTAGGACTGAGAGCTCTAAACGCTCGACAGTGGGTGCGTGATGATAAACAGGGAAGCACGAGGTGGGATGGTTGGGGGAAACCTTACACTGTATTGATTAGGCCAAGTTCCTTCCATAAACTGATCAGTCACCATGTACCACATCTCTGAGAAGCCATTTCCCACGCTGCTAAAACAAGTTGCTAAAACAAGCAGCATTTTGAGGTGGGTCTGTCTCCATCTCGCATCATCCAAACTTTGATACAATCACATCAGAACTTCTGTGCAGGCTTGCCTGCATTTTATGCATTTTTTGGTCAGACCAGCCCAACTCCACTACAATTAGGCAACTAAGCATATAAACTCCAAGTCAAATGGTAGCACCAAGTGAAACACCTCACCTCTGCTCTCTCCCTTTTCCAGACCTATCATGGAATCACAGAATTGTCGGAGTTGGAAGGGACCTCTAGAGCCCATCCAGCCCAACTCCCCTGCCAAAGCAGGGCTGCCCAGAGCACATCACTCAGGAGCATCCAGGCGGGGCTTGAAGATCTCCAGAGAAGGGGACTCCACACCCTCCCTGGGCAGCCTCTGCCAGGGCTCTGCCACCCTCACCCCAAAGAAGTTCTTCCTCAGATTTGAGTGGAACTTCCTACGTTCCAACTTGTGCCTGTTGCCCCTCGTCCTGTCCCTGGGAACCACTGAAAAGAGTCCGGCTCCATCCTCCTTCCACCCACCCTTTAGATCCTTGGAAGCATGAATAAGGTCTCCCCTCAGCCTTCTCTTCTCCAGGCTAAAGATGCCCAGCTCTCTCAGCCTTTCCTCATCAGGGAGATGCTCCAATCCCTCCATCATCTTTATTGCCCTACGCTGGGCTCTCTCCAGCAGTTCCCTGTCTCTCTTGAACTGGGGAGCCCAGCACTGGAGGCAGGATTCCAGTTGTGGAGAGTATTCCCCGGTGCAGAGTATGACTTTCAGCCCACCCTAACCAGCCACACGTTTGACTGAGCGGTCTAGCCTTCAGTCCCAAAATAAACCTGTTGGCTCAGTTCACCAGTTTATCTCTGCACATTTTAGCCTAGAACAAATGATCTTTTTGGACCTTAAGACAAAGCAGTCTGCAGATGCAGTGTAATGGTTGGCCAAACAGTTTCAACAAGACATCACTAACAACCAGAACTTCATTGCAACTATTGTACAGGATAATTGTATTTCACAGCTAGAGCACTTATTAAAGATACACCACCACTGAAGATAATTAAAAATTATGCTTGAGACAAAGGATGCTTTTAATAATTCAGATCAACAGAATGAATATTCAAATACCACTTCTAAAAGGCCTATTTGCATTGTTTTAAAAATAATCACAATGACTTCATGGAAACCAAGACAGTTTAAAAAAAAAACAAGCAACCAACCAAGTATGATCCATTAAAGCCAGTCTTGATTGCTTAATGTAAATGAGCACATAATTATGGTTATATTAATGAACTTTTTTTTTCCCTAAGCATGAGATATTTGTGTAAATACTCAATCAAAACAATTTGGTGAAAAGGATTTTTACTTACTACATACTCATTATTCTTTAGATCAAGAAAACGCTTGAAGTTGCTTGGTTACTAATTTTGTCAAAGGGGTTGGAAGGGACTAGTAAATCTGCCTGTCATCACTTATGACAGTTCAGAACAAGAAGCTGTCTTTAGGCCAAAAGACAATAAAACAGGGTTTCTCTCAGACCAGTTTTTACTCTAAGAGGCTACACATTGTGAGTTTGCGCTTACTGTTTGGGTTGGCCTACAGCATCAGAAAATTGTCTACATAAAACTGCTAGAAGCTGGTCCAATGATGGGAATAAGAATTTGTTTCTGGTGGAGCCAAGGTTCAGTCACATGATGCTCTAGATTCGGTGTCTGGCAGCATTTGTAGGAACTGGCGGTAACTCTGAACTGGATCTAATAATGGAAATATTTTATTTTCCAGAGCGCAAGAGAAAATGAAAGCCCACACGTTATTTTTAGTAGACAAAACATCATTTTATCCACCTAGATGCAATTGGCTGCACTACTGAAAATAAATTTCTAACTGAAATGAGTATGTGTCTATCCGAGGTGGGAAGAAGGAACAGAGTTAAGATTTCCCTCTGACCCCGTCAGGAGAAGCACCGGGTTGTTCAGAAATCTTTGCCAGAAGCTTTCATATGAAGCTGAACACACACGGAAGCACTGAGAGCAAAGTGTGCCAGCAGAGCAACGGAAAAAAGTACCTCTGTGGGCACAGAAATCTAATGTGACTGTGGGTCAGGGGAAAGCCGCTCTTAATCCCCACAATTGTCATGGTCTTCTGAGGACTGACCCTGCTGAATGAGAATAAAATCTTTGAGAGATAAGCTCCTGCCTGCTTTTCCTACCACACGGTTCGCTTAAGGACATCATCACCCAGGGAAAACTGCTGTAAACTGTTTGCTTATGGTACGCACACACTAACTATTTTACAAGTCCTAGGAAATAAGTGCTGTCTCTCATTCCATAAAAGCTTCAATACAATGAAAAAATTATATGCAAGATCTATGCCCCTCTCTTCCCAGCACACTCTTGCTCCTCAACCTCTTTGAAACAGGAAATCCAGTTTGAAACCAAAATCACTTCTTTGCTTGCTTTTATTCCTGCACTGTCGGTGCACAACAAGCCATTTCAGGTGGTTTTGGAGTACCTTGGAAATTTACCCTCTTCAGAGGACAAGTAAGGATGCAGCACATGCCTGTGATTCAAAAATTTAAAAAAAGAATTTTTATTTGAAAAGGGTTTGCACTGCAGTATTGTTATGGCTTCTCCTCATACAAAACTCCCACTGTCCTGTGACCCATTCCTGATTAATGTTCACAAAACATCGTCACTGGAAGCCACTCAACAATTTTATCATATTGTCCTCTCTCCTACAACGACAGTAAGATGTAACACCTCTGGAAGCGCACACTTTAGCTGGTCTTCTCCACACCCAACAAGGAAATCCAGTAAACCCAAGTCCTGGCTCTTATAAAGTCATATATATCAATTTTGTTATGCCTATGTTGTTATTGGAGGTCCACGGTAAAAATCTTTTGTTTTGTCCAGGTTCTGTGTCTCCTTCAGTTTGGTGCGCCAGCCAGGAGAGGGACTTACTCTGCCATGGCAGAATACGTGCAGAGGAAAGAACCTCACTGGGGCTTGGCTGTTAGCTTCTGGCCAAATGTTTGATGGCAGCCCAAGGAGATGGCACTGGGGCCTTTGCACGCTCCCAAAATATATTAAATGTTCCTGGAATTTTCTTTTGAATTCAAAAATTTGCATGGTGGGACTGACTCATCAGCTGACTAATGGATGTAGTGAGAGGCTTAAAGAGTTACTGTGTAATTCCTGGTTTCTCAGGAAAACAGGTTAGTATGTTTTTTCAACAGTGAAATAATTGGACCCTTTTAGGATTCTCACTCATCCTCTTCTGTAGCCCTCCCACAGCACCTGCAAGTGTGGGGAGGGGTGTGGGGAAAGTAAACAACAAGCCAGTGTTGACTGAAGAAGACGAGAAAGGTGTACATCTTATTTCAAAACCGAGTCACAGAATCACAGAATCTTCATGGTTGGAAAGGACCTCTGAGATCACCGAGTCCAACCTTACATACACAAAAGACCCCCACAATCTCAGGCACTAGAACATGCCCTGAAGTGCCACGTCTACACGTTTCGTAAATGCCTCCAGGGGTGGTGGCTCCACCACCTCCCTGGGCAGGCTGTTCCAGTGCCTGACCACCCTCTCAGGAAAGTCATTCTTCCCAATATCTAATCTAAACCTCCCCTGCCCCAACTTCAGACCATTTCCTCTGCTCCTGTCATTATTCCCTTGGGAGAAGAGGCCAACCCCCACCTCTCTACACCCTTCGTTCAGGGAGTTGTAGAGGGCAATGAGGTCTCCCCTCAGCCTCCTCTTCTCCAAACTAAACATACCCCAAACTTTACTTTTGGGGTAATCCACTGGAATCAACTGTGGGGTTGTTTCTTTATTACCAATTTTCCAGGACTCCCGAAAAACTTCAACACAAAAGCTTTATTTCATTCTAAGCAAGTTGCCCACATTTTTAAAATTGCCAGTATATAAAGCAAAACATAATCTCATTGTCAGACAGGGATTAGGATTTTGAGAACCTCCATGTTTTGGAGGGTTTAATCAATAAAGTGCTTGGGCTTTGAAAGGACAGGGTGCTGAACCTTCTAATTGGGAGATCCATTTAAGCCCTCTGAAGAGATGTGGCACAAAACCTGAGGCTGACCACTTCTACGGGAAGAAATATTACTCTTCAACGGGGCCAAAAGAAGTTAATCAATTTAATCACTGCTGTAGCAGTGTGTCAATGTTTTTGCATTGCAGAATTCTCATCAATCCAGCTGCTGAAGGAACATGTTTACAGCACCCAAAGAAAATGCATTTCAATCTGATTCTGCTTATCACTTTATCTGGTGCAATTTCCAGATACCTTTGGGCTGGGTAATTGAGAGCAACATTTCACTGCAGGCATGCAGTATATCAGCATTTGCCAGAGGAAGCAAGGTTAGTTATTCCTTCAAGGAGGCAAGAAGGAAATTCCTCACTTATATGTCAAAAATCGTGACATGAGTACCATTAGGCCCTTCTTGGTTCTGTTACATTTGAATTTAGATCTAGCCAAAGTTACCATGCAGGGAGCCCTGGAAATTGGCAGTTTAAGTTTATACATAGAGCACGTATAACGTGCCTCCTATTTGAAATATTGGAAAGCGTTACAACTTTTGACACCAGCATTACTGGGGAACTGTTCTTAATGCGACCCATAACATCACACTAAAATAGGCATCTTCCCATCACAAGCTTTATTTGTGTCATTTCACTGACCGCCATGAAATTATTTCTGTTCCACTTAGGAGTGAGAGATGACTACACAGTATGTTGAACGCATCCCAAGGTGTCTGGACATGGTTATAAAGCTTCTTCAAGTGTTTAACAAAGAAGTTTCCCCTGTGTGGAGTGTTCTGTGAACTTGACAGCTAAATTGCTATAAAAGGAGATTTTGCTCATGATGTTGTAGACATCAGCATAAGCTGTGTTGTTATATTCAGTGTTCACCTTCTTATGGCCATGTCTGTGCCTTCTATTTTCAATGTAATAGCACGTTATCCACTGCCATGGGCAGTTATATCACTCCTCTAGTTTGGTGTCCATTTTCAAATGTTTACTAGGAAGCAAAGACCAAAAGGGTCCATTTAAGAGTATTACAGAAATTTCTACTTCTGAACGCCCTTTTGCAGCAACAGAGGGACTGACATAATAATCTGTGCTGTGGGCATCATCTTTGGCTGTAGCTGGACGTTTCACAGCTAACACCAGTAGCTCTCACGTCTTTCATGCTGTAATTTCACTGGCACTTGTAAAATCATTTAAAAAATCTCCATCCTTGAAGATATCCAAAAGCCGCACGGACACAGTCCCGCGCAGCCTGCTCTAGATGGCCCTGCTTGGTCAGGGGGTTGGACCACAACTGTGGATGTTTTCATTACTGAGATAAGTAGATAATCCCATTTTTTGGATTCCATCAAGCTTATGGCTTCTTGATTTCTTCTCCTCACAATAGCATTAACAATCAGCTCTTACATACAATTGACAACTAATGTTTACCCATGGTGAAGTTACCATACATTTTATTTTGGATAAAAAAACTTTAACTACAATTCTAAGTAATAAGGGGTCCTTTATTTTATAAAGACACGTGAAATTTCAAGCGTCTTGGTTTCAGTGTAGCTGCAAAACCGCACCTTTCCGGAGAGATTGTCAGCTCCAGAGATTATATACCTTGCTGTGCACTTTGTTGCCCACTGACATGTTTCAAGCTTGTGGTCTTGAGCACCACACAAAACCTCACGCAGCCTTCATACTCATAATGCATTTCCAAATACTAAGCTTAAAACTCTCTTATAGTCTTAGAATCTTATCACCACTGACAAAGTTAAAGAGTAGGTAAACTGAAGATGTGCCTCAGTGCTGAAGGGGGACTGCATAAAAATCGTCTTCCCTCTGAACCATCTCCATGATACTGTCTGTCACCACAGATCTAGGATATGAATGACAGCAACATAAACAAGTGCATTGACTTTGGTCAGGGCAGAATGAAGTTTAGGAAGAAATTTTTCACTATGAGGGTGGTGAGACACTGGAACGGGTTGCCCAGAGAAGCTGTGGCTGCCCCATCCCTGGAGGTGTTCAAGGCCAGGTTGGACGGGGCTTTGAGGAACCTGGTCTGGTGGGAGGTGTCCCTGCCCAGGGCAGGGGGGTTGGAACCAAATGATGTTTAAGGTCGCTTCCAACCCAAACCATTCTATGATTCTATGAAACCCATCGCTTTTCACATAAACACATAGCTACAGTTTTCCTGTAATTTTTACAGAGTCAAAAAAGTCAGAGAGAAGACACACAGTCCTTCTCTCTTTTACCTTTGAAACAGTTTCATTGCAGTGGTGTGAATATCCCGCAGAAGCTTAACTACCAGCAACAGCTCACATCACGTTTGAATTTTAGAACCAAGGTCGACTTTCCAGGCTTGACAGATAAACTACATTCTCTATTTGATAGGACATATAGCACGTAAATCTTTGAAACAACCACAGATTTGACAGCACTGTTTTTAGAGACGCTTCCCAGAGTAAAGCAACTTGCCTAAGGTCACCTATCAAATCAATGGCAAAAAAGATGTCAAGCTCTGGATATTCTCTCCTCTAGTTTCCCATTCTGAAAGACTCCATTGTCACTATCACATTTCAAAACCCAATCTGATACAAATTGATTTTGATTTTTAAAAGCGAAGAAAGGCTCTCTTATAATGGAGCAAATGCTCATTAATTGACTTTCTGACCAGACTGTCTGAGACTGTTTAGACAAACAAGAACACGAAATCCTAACAGATTTGATTAAATTAGTAACTACAGCAAGCTTTTGCTAATAACTAGGTTTAATAGAGCACATTATTTAATACCTTATTTGCACTGCCTAATGAAACAACCATTAATGTATTTTCTAATCCCATCAATATCACCACCAGTGGAGATGAAAACATGATAACTTCAAGGTCTCAAAGAAGCAAGGAAAAATTCTCATTGGAAAGTAGAAGATGGAAAGAGAATGGGAAAGAGCAAGTATTTATAATTATCCAGTGGGCCTTAACTAAGTTAAGCCTGTTGTATTTGATGTGGCCAATGCCACTTCACTGTGCCTATGGGCCATATTCCTCCTACCTACCTTTAGGGACATCACTGTCTCCTGAATTGTGAGCCTGGTTACTTTAACACTCCCTCTGCAAGCAATGGAGAAAAATGTTAAGCCCATGGAGCATTTTGTGTAGCTAAAACAGGACTGAGAAGCCACCTCTACAAGTGACTCTCTTCATTAGCTGTCAAGCTGTCCTCGGCTCTCTGCCACTGGGTAGACAATAAAACTCAGACCAGCCACGCTGGCACTTCTACTGTGGTTATAGTGACGTAGGGTGATGTCTGCACGGTCTGGTACTGACATCAATGTCCCTTTAACCACTGCGACAGAGAGACCGTCTTTTAAAATGAACTGGAAAACCTGCACAAGTATTTGTTAAAGTTTTTTTTATTCCAAGCTGGTGAGAAATGGTTCAAATATCTCTGTATTGCATTCAAATCACACCAGAGGGTCCTGTGTGAACATACTCAGAAGTCTGAGTACAGCGCTTCTGTCGTAAAGATTTAATGAGGTTATATTGCAAAACCACAGACACTTTGCAGAAAGTTGGGATAGGACTTATCTATTTGAGCTTGCCAATTTGACTGTAAGTAGCTTGAAGGAGTTTGAGTTCATGAAAACATTTTGGTTTCACTAATACAGCTTTTTAAAAACAAATATTTCATGTCATTCTCCTTCTCATACGTACATTTCAGACAAATACAAGCCCAATACAACAACATACATACCAGTATGGGCTAGTGATATAACAAAATGTTATTTCACTACTACTTAGCATTGAGGAAGGAAAAAACCCAACAATCTACTGGTTCATACTGCTTAATAAAGCCAAATCAAAGGGCTTTATATTTTTAGCTCCTTGCTAGAGTAAGAATAAAAAATACCATACCAGCCAACTAATGGGTCAGTTTTCTTGAATGTACCAATTACCAATATATGCCTGGGAAAATCAAGGTCCTATTCATTAACCAGGAAAATAATGCACATACAGGGAAAATCTTCATTGTATATATTCATATATTCTTCCATTTTATATTTGTGTGCTCTTAAAAAGAATGCTTGTATATTCTTGCTCTCATTGTCACCCTCCATCTCTAAATATATATTAGTTCTGCATATGTTAGATGGAGAACGTGACAGGCAATGCTGTCATAATTCTTCATCCAAGATCTGGTAGACAACTCTGACAGCCTGAATAGCTCACCAGACTAAATGTCTCAGCAGTTCATGTCCTAAACTGTGGCTTTAAAGCACTCCATAAAGAAAAAGCTCCTCTTTTAGGCTCTGAGCAGCTCACAGGATTAGATGTGCTTTATGTTTTTAACAACTTGCTTTCCAGATGTTAAATAGCTCTGAGGATTAGATGCATTTTATCAAAACCAGCATGTCCCAGCTTTGAGCTGGAGTTATCCACAATATGAAACACTGTTTATTCCACAAATCATCAGAGAACAGAAGGACACCACTGAAATCACTGGATTAAGGCAAGTGTGAGCACAGATTTAACCTAAAATTTCTTTCTCTTTCTCTAAATTCCATGGACATATCTCCCTTAGACACCTGTTTTCATATTTACCATTCAGTTTTGAAGTGCTAGACAAAAATCAGCAATTAATTTTTTTTTTTTAAAAAGGTGGGAAAAAATATTCTCCATATACACTGCTGTCAGATGTGTTTCATGTCACACCAATAGCTTAGTTCTTTTGATCATTCAGTAGAACAGGCTTACCATTAACTGGCCCCCAATTGCATCCTGCTGCAATTCTCTTGGCTTATGAATCATAGAATGGTTTGGGTTGGAAGGGACCTTAAAGATCATCAAGTTCCAAACCCCCTGCCCTGGGCAGCAACACTTACCACCAGACAAGCCCCATCCAGCCTGCCCTTAAACCTCCAGGGATGGGGCAGCCACACCTTCTCTGGGCAACCCGTTCCAGGGTCTCACCACCTTCACAGTAAAAAATTTCCTCCTAATATCTAATCTAAATCTCCCCTCTTTCAGTTTAAAACCAGTACCCCTCGTCCTGTTGCTTCACTCCCTGATCAAGGGTCCCTCCCTGTCTCTCCTGTAGACCCCCTTTAGGTACTGGAAGGCTCCTATAAGGTGTCCTCAGAGCCTTCTCTTCTCCAGGCTGAACAACCCCAACTCTCTCAGCCTGTCTTCATAGGAGAGGTGCTCCAGCCCTCTGATCATCTTCGTGGCCCTCTGCTGCACCCGTTCCAACACGTCCATGTCCTTTCTGTGTTGAGGACTCCAGAGCTGGACACAGTACTCCAGGTGGGGTCTCACCAGAGCAGAGTCAAGGGGCAGAATCACCTCCCTCAACCTGCTGGCCACGCTTCTTTTGATACAGCCCAGGATGCAGTTGGCTTTCTGGGCTGCCAGCGCACATTGCTGGCTCATGTTGACCTTCTCATCCACCAACACCCCCAAGTCCTTCTCCTCAGGGCTGCTCTCCAGCCATTCTCCGCCCAACCTGTATTTGTGCCTGGGATTGCCATGACCCAGGTGAAGGACCCTGCACTTGGCTTGGTTGAACTTCATGAGGTTCACACAGGCCCATCTCTCCAGCCTGCCAGGTCCCTCTGGATGGCATCCCTTCCCTCCAGCGTGTCAACCACACCGCACAGCTTGGCGTCCTCGGCCAACTTGCTGAGGGTGCACTTGATCCCACTGTCCATGTCTCTGATGAAGATGTTGAACAGCACTGGTCCCAGTACCGACCCCTGAGGAACACCACTCATCACTGGCTTCCACTTCAACATTGAGCCATTGACCATAACCCTTTGAATGCGGCCATCCAGCCAGTTGCTTATCCACCAAGTGGTCTGTCCATCAAATCCATGCCTTTCCAATTTAGAGACCATTTAGAATTAATCCTTCCACTTTCCAAGGCTCTTTGGTCCCTGCTGACCCTGATCCCAGAGGGTGTATCAGCATGGAAACATGATGCAGCCACTGATCTCAACAAGACAGTGTTGCTGAGTCAGTCTTCAACAGAGTGGAAGGTGTACAAGTGACTTTCCTGGGTTAAGAAGCATGTCCCATGATTAAAAACAAACCCAAGAATAAATCTTTTCACCTCTTTCAGAGACTTTTTAGCAAAGAATCTTTCATTAGGAAATATCTTAATGAAAAACAAGCAAAAAACTTCGAAAGTCTTGTATTGAAAAAAAAACCTCTGCATGTCCCTAAACAGGGTACATGACAGAAAAAATGCAGTACAAAGGTGATTTTAATCATCCTGGAAATACAGAAGGGGGATCCAGGTCCTCATCCCCTCAGCTGCAGATAGACCAGACTTTATTAGCATTACTAAGGAATTAGCTCTCTTAGGGTGACATTACTAACTTCTTGCTGCGTGTGAGGTTTGTGTTGGTTTTGTTTGGTTGGGAATTTTTAATAAACAAGTGCTTGAGCAGAAGTTGAGTGCTGATCTAGCCTGTGACAGCACCAACAACCATTAAGTGTAAACCCTAACTTGTGCAATTCATAATACCTAACTCTTACTATGCACTTGGATGCTTCCTCAAGAATTACTGGACATAAATTTCTTATCAAGTGAACAGTAGGATATATGTGGCTCAAACTGTAATCCCCAGTGACAAGACCATTGTAACACAAGGGCCAGCATCACTAATGCCAAGTTCATTAGCTCTGGGAAGACTGAATTCCCTCCACTCTGATATTGGACACTGACTCTGACACCAAGACTTTATCTTTACTTAAAAAAAGATTTGTTACACAAAGATGACTAAAATGAGATGTAAAACACTGGTATTAGTAACCCAAGGGCTCCTTGCCTTGAACTTTGTGAGCTGTATAAAATAAAGCTGGTCAGTTATTGAGAGTTTAACCCCTACAGATACCTTTAGTTCCAGTCAGTGTATGGTCCAGTCCATGGACAAGGCAGCAGGTATTCTGTTGACTGGCAACTTAGAGGATGATACATGATGGACCAACCTGGCAGTACAGAGGGAACAACAGGCCAATCTAAAAAGCTTCAAAAAAGCAGCCAGAGAGGAAGAGCAGGCTATGAGATTTGGACATTTGGAAATTTATTCATGCCCCTCTTATTTTCAGAAATGCAACCCATTCTGCGACTTTGATCCTTCTCAAAGGGAAATGAGAACAAACCAACCTAAGAAGATCTTCAGTAATGAATAAGAATTATTTCTGAAAATACACAAGAACTGATTGCAAGAGATATAACTCTGGTTGATAAGCAACTGATTGGAGCTCAAAAATCTCTCCCTTTATATAACTAGATGCAGAGCTAGTGCAATTTCCACACTGGGAACTACATCTCCCACTGTTTTCACAGAGCTGGCTATATAGCGTGCCCATCCTCCTAGAGCTGTTAGTAAAACACCCGGATCATTAATTACACCAAGAAAAAGACAGCAGGTTTGTCACTGTGCTAGAAACTCCAAGGTTTCCTTCTTGAACTCCCTGTATCACTCAGATCGGCAGGTAACACTGGTGGAGGAAAGGCATGGCTATTGCATAACACCATGCAAATGTCCTCCAACAGAAAGAAATCTATTGCTTCAAGTATCTCTGACAGTCAACACAGTTATCAAAACCACACATTTTTCAGCCCGTTCTCCTCTATTTCACACCATTGCAGCTCACTGGCCATAAGCTGCATAAACCACCACTCTGCCCAAACCCCACTTCCTCACCACCAACGGACTCCTCTCTCTCACAAATTCAAGACTCTCACACACCACTGGAGAATGAAACAGAGCAGGGAAGGGCTAATACTGTTTCAACACTGGTTTTACACTCTGCCTAGATTTACCTTTTTCCCTGAAAGCATCAGGAGCTGAGACCTCTTGGCCTCTCTGGCCCCAAAGACACAAGCCTGCTGTGCCCTCCACCTGTGGGCAGGAAGGGTGAGAGACCAGCAGCTCTTTAGACTTGTGCCACTTCCCTTGGCTCTTCCCTCTGCCGACTAGCTGGGACCCCTGAGACTGAGGAAGAGCTTTCCTCTGCTGGCATGAAAGTTGGGATGAAAAAAAGTTGGTTCTCTTTCACCTGAGCCTCATGCAAAATAGGAAATGCTGCTTTGAGTGACATTTACTAAATTAAAGCTGCAGCCAAAGGCAAGTTTTGGATCTGCAGTTTGCCCTGCTTTGTAAACAATAATGGGAAATGTTATCATTTTATCTTCAGCAGCTTCCTTCCAGATCTCTTTTTAGAGCCCTGCCATACTCGAGCTTACACTGGTGAGCCCTTCTAGACCCCTGCATCAGCTGGAAACCAAAGGGTCTCAAGTTCAGCAGATGCCTGCTGAAATAGAAAATAAATCCTTCAAAGGAAGACTGGGAGAAATGGGAGGCATATTTTGCTTGCTGAGAGGAATGACTCACTTCACTTCTCAGCAGACCTCATTCCCTGTGGAGCTGCTGGGAGCCAGGGAAGGAGGGAGAAGTGGGAAGTGCAAAAGTAAAACTGCAAGAGCAAAGCTTTTAGCATTTTCAGAACAGCCTGTGATTAATTGCAGCTTGCAGGGACTAGTGGAAACAAAAGACACTTTCATTTTCAAAGGTTGTTTAATAGAATGATGGCTGGCACTGCATGAAGCATACACATCAGCTAATGAGCAGTCAGCTATACCATTGCATATTTTGCCTTTGAGCTTATAGCAAAGCAATTGCTCATGCTTTTTTATTTATACATTCAGTGAAACAAAATCCCTAAGTAAAATCTAATTGTAATCCCACAGGTCCATCCATCAAGATGCTAGAGAAATCTCTGTGATTGCAGAGCACAGGCTTTGAAGGACAGCCGAAAGAGAAATCCCCAAGAATGCTCAACAGAAGTGAACAGTGAAAATCATAGAATCAAAGAATTGTTTGGGTTGGACAAATACCCTCCAGCAGATCAGCACTCCCACCCAACTTGGTGTCATCTGCGAACTGACTGAGGGTGCACTCAATTGTCCAGATCATTGATAAAGATGTTAAAGAGAACCAGCCCCAACACCAAGCCCTGCGGGACACCACTTGTGACCAGCTGCCAACTGGATTTAACTCCATTCCCCACCACTCTCTGGGCCCAGCCTCCAGGTGGTTTTTAACCCAGCGGAGAGTCCCCTCACCCAAGCCATGGGCAGCCGGTTTCTCCAGGAGGAGAAGTGATGCATTGGTAACCTGAGAACAGTGGACTAGTAGAAGTGGATATGAGTATATTACAGTGATGAAAAAATAAATAGTCCCTTTTGCTCAACTGTTAACCCATTTCTCATACTCTATTTCCAATGTTAACCCCTAGGAAAAAAAATAAATGGAAGGAGGCATAGTACCTCTTTTTTAAAAAGGACTTAGAAATTAATTAATATAATTGCTCTAGAAAAATTAATCTTGACAATGTTTCTGTAAGGTCAGTGGACATATTGGGAACATTCCTATGACTACGAATATGGGGGTGGGAGGAAGACATGGAAATTGAGCGACTTGTGAAGTAGCCAAGACAATGAATAATATAAAAGTCAATATTTAAATTAAAATTTTAAATGACCAAATTTAATTGCTGTATCACAACTCTCTACAGCTTCAAAAATCTATTTCCTTAAGCTCTAATTCACTTCTTGCTCATAATTGTGTAAATCAGGAATACTTTTGCAGATGTCAATGAAGTACGTAAAACCAATTTTAGGAAAGAAACAAACAATTTGTATTTGAGGAAGATGTTAAAAGTGCTATTTGCTTCTATTTCTATGACAAAAGAAACAGGAAGTTTCTCAGAAAAACCTACAGAAATATTCCTGTGAACATAAGAATAAAGGACAGACTTTCACAGGTCTTCTCAAACAGCAAGAGAATATGTTTACCTATCTAATAATTGCTTGCTAAAGGGAAAATAATCCTTATAACAAGAACAGACAAAAGCATCAAGCCTGTAGAACATTTTTTTTCTCCATTTTTATTTGCTAAATAGGTCTCTAGGTGAGAATGTGCTTTCTTTTATGAGTAATTTGTCTTTGCTTTGAAATAAAAGCTGCAAGCTATTTGATAAATGGATCAAAATAGTCTCCCATCCTCCACCCCCAGAGGAGCTACCTGTGAAGTACCAGTTACTCCTTGCATGAAATTCTGTTTGGTAATAACTTACTAGCACAAGGCAAGCACTGCAAAACCAAATAATTTTTTTTTTTAAAAAAAATCATGAACTGTTGTTGAAAGAGAACATTTCTGAATTCATTTCAGTTCTGATGCATGTCTATGAGGAAAAAAGAGCTTGTTTGGTAGAATATTAGAGAAGAAAAAAAGAGGCGGGGCAGAATAAAAGGAAAAGCACTGACGTGATTGCATGTGCACGAGTATTTGATTACGAGGTGCTGAGAAGGGAAGAGCATCACTTGGAAAGATGTGGAAGTCCTCCAGTCCAGGAATAAAAACCAACATCACACCCCGGGTAAGCCAGAAGAAATAATACATTATTAGCTGTGAAGACCTCTCCAAGCAGTAATTCTGATGAGTCACTCAGAAGCAAATCCACAGACTGGTACCCTCATACAAACCATTCAACTAATTATTATAAATAATGAACTAACGGGCACAGATGACATGCTGTTCTCTAGCCATTCAAGAACCAGGAGAAAAAGGCTCGAAGTCATCTAATAAATTATCTTCTAAGAACTGTGGTCTTCTGCTTTATTTCCACCACCCTACCAGCACACGCTGTTTGCTTCTGCCTGGTCCTGTCGCAGCAGCCATGTGGGCTTGGGAAGGCACTGGGGCCCCCACAGCTAGCATTTTGGCAGTGTTCTGTCCTCTTGTATGCCTCCACCGCAGCCTGCCCTGGAGCAACTCAGATGAAAAATAGACCAAACGTCCACACACAGAGCATGGTGCACTCAACTCCATGGCTAGGTCCTACCTTTTAATCCAGTTTGACCAAAGACAGCAGGAGACCAGCAGTGTGTCCTCCTCCGGGGCAGAGTGACCTCTCCCTGTGGTCCATCAGCTGAGTGGCATTTTAAGGCCCCTGACTGACATAAATAAGGGGAGGAAAAGGGGAGTGAGGTGATTCCTGTAAATCCTGTGGTTATCTGTATCCACCTGTTACACAGCAATGTAAGGAAGGCCAGCTCATTTTGACCAAGAGAGCATTTTCCCACCTAATCTAATCACTAGAACCATCAACCTTCTGAACACAGACTAGAGAGGATGTCTGTTTTCAGCTGAATAAGCTGCATTTCGCTCCCAAACTGTCCATCTAGACTTACAGATGTTCATCACAACAAAAGTCAGACAGGTAGGTGAACACAATATAAAATAGTATTTTTAATTCACTCTTCACAGATTCATCACTAAGATGAGCCCATCTTCGTCCTTTTACTATTATTTTATTAATTATGATGGTAAACAGAATTGCACAAGCTGGGTTTCTACAACCTTCCTAAGTTCTTCTCACTGTTACTACAACTAGACAAGCTTTGTTTGCTTCATTTCAACTTTCCTGACTGTTTACTCACTCTAGCCAACACTTCGAAATTAGCCCCTGAAACCATTCATGTACAAAGTTTTTTAATTCAGTAATTTGGAAGACAGTGCATCTACAATCCCATTCCTATTTTATTTAGGAATCACAGTTTCTTCCAAAATTATGTGTCTTGTCACAGGCTGAAGACTAGATGAATAACCCATCTCTGCATTTGTGCTCAATTTGTTACACATCTCTTCACCTTGACATGACCTTGTACTGACAAGCAAGAGGCAGCATAAACTCAACTTAAAAATGTATTTAGCAAAAAAAGAAAAAACTCTCTTATTGTGTGCATTTTTGGATTGCTGAAATATTTTCCTCTCTCTGTATTTTTCACCAGAATTGTTCCATTTTGTGGAAAACCTAGCTCATTCTTTCAAAAGTATCTGTGCTATGTTCAACAGTAAATATGCTGGTACAACAGTAAATATGCTGCATATATACTATTGCTAAGACTTCTGTGGGGAGTCAGTCTTGAATTTTACTGAAAGGTGCAATGGACCCATTCAAAAATGGAAGTCTGATTCTAGAGGCTTTCCTTATTTTAAATAGAGGAGATATCTCTGCATCTGTAATCTCTCTAAAGCTTGAATAAACGTTGTTGTATTGACTATAAAGGTTAATCACAGTAATAAAATAGCAAAATACAACAGAACCACAAGCAGACCCTCTCTCCCGTTCCCCGAGAAGTAATTTCCAGTACAACTGATAAAGATGGAGAGAGTCAGGAGCACAAGGAGTAAGCAGTTTTTTTATGGGAATAAGATCAGGATCTGAAGAAACATCAGTGACACAAAGCAGAGATCAGGCAAACCATATGAACCATTTAACTTTTGACCTGAACAATTATACGAAGCATAACCAAGTTAAAAAAAACAAACAGCTGCTAACTTTCCACCCTTTTCCCCTTAGTTTTGCATTTCAAGAAAATGCACAGAGGGTTGTGAGGACGGCAAACACGGAGGTTTCAGGTTCAACACCTGAAGGAAGTGCCAAAATTCTCAGGTCAACGCTTCAGCATCCTTTCCAGCACGTCATTCAACAAAGTCGACTCAGATCGAATTCACATAATTTTAAGATCAAGTTTTTGTGAGTGAAAAGTAATTTCATATTGTTTTAACAACCTGGCCTACAGAAACACTGACAGGAAATTAGGCACTAGATCTACTTTTTTTCTGTTTCACATTGAGTCTACCCATTACTCTTACCATGTTACTCTTGTATCCTGCCTTCCTCTTAATACAGCTTATCTAAGTAACAGCAAAAATACAATGGTGCTATTTCATCACAACAAAGAAGATAATCCAACACCTTAGACTTTAACCCAAGCACATAAAACCTGACATTGAATCCTTGTTCTGACACGTTTTTTCTACAGTTCTGTAGAACTGTAGGCTAGAATTTTAAGGTCATTTTAACATTTTTTGCAGCTTCTGCCACCTAAATTGCTTTATTCTCAGAAACTATGTGTAAAATAGGAATGAAAACACCTACCTCCTAGCAATAAAACCTACTTCTCTGGAATATGCAATGAAGCCAAGACTGCAGAGTGCCTGGATATCACAGTATTGGAAATCAAATAAGTTGAAAGTCAGCCATGCGACTTTAGAAGTCCTTTCTCAGATCTTCCATTTTAATTTCAATTACAGATCTTTTTTTCAGAACATGACGGAAGAGTAAGCATTCAAACACATGGGTTGAAACATGGAATTTTATCAAGAAGCACAATTATCATTGGGTATCTCTTGCCCTGTTTTTCACTGTTTATTTTCTTTTACTCCTGAGTCTTACCAGCTTGTATCCCAGATTATCTCCCAGACAGAGTGGCAAGGAAACAAGAAGAAACAGTCAGCTGAAGAAAAGCAAAGAAAGTTCTCCAGCCAAACAGTGATCCATACATGCTATCTCAAGAAGACTCCAGGTTAAAAAACTTCAGTTTAGAAACGAACACATTAGAAGGATCTGTAGAAATTCATTAATAAAAATAAATAAACAAAGCAAGTAGAGAGTGAAGCAAATATACCATTGTAATACAATTTTGAGAGTAAGAGTTGGGCAGAATGGTAAGAAAGAAGGATGGGATGGACTATCTAGAAAACTTAAAGAAAATATAAAAATTCTTATGAAAAAAATGAAAATTAAACCAGAACAAGTAAAGTGAATTTTCCCAAGAGGAATGCTAAGGGTGTTTTCAGTGGCCATAGAGAAACCTCACTTCTTCTTCCCCAACCTTGATATTCCACAATGCTATTACAGTATAGAAAACAAACAGTGGCAGTTATTTACAATACAAGGAAATAAACACTACATCACATTCAGCACAAAAAAAAAAAAAAAGGAAAAAAAAAAGAAAAGGAGGCGGGAGGGTAAGCATGAAGAGAGTAGAACAGAAATGCCAAGAAATGCCTTTATTTCTCAAATCTGTTATATTAAAACATATACTTTCATTATCAAGTACTTCTGAAGATTGGGAATCCTCTTCAGAGGACCCAAACAAAGTGGACCTGTACACAGCAGAAATTACTGATGTTTCTGTGGAGTACAGCAGGAGATCAAAGCACCCAGTATCTCTCAAAGCCTCATTTCTTTTACTATATACCCAACAGGGAATGCATGGTGTAATGAAAATCTGCAATGGAAACAATTTCCATTTTCTCTTTCACCCCTGCAAGAAATAAATAATCACATAAGGCATGTATGTCTTCAGAACTGAAGAGGATCTTGTTTGAGAAAAGCTTTTCCTAGACAGGCACCTGGGGGGGGGGGAAGTCAGATCTTCAAGTATTTGTCACACAAATGCCCTATACAGGTAAAGCTTCTGTTCATTTAATTCCAGTACATAGGACAAGTGCTCTTTTGTTAGAACAGGGGTACATTGTAGTTTCCACTCCACTGTCACATCATGGGTATGAAGACCTACAAGTATCAAAGCTTTTTGTTCTTACAAATAAAGCTGTGACAGAAGCCTGAAATCTCAAGTACTCAATGTAATTATATAAATAAATGTGATAAAGACTAGACATCTGTGTTACTAAGTATCACAAAAGTAATGAGCATTTTTTTGCTTATTCATTTTCATTAAACTTCAATGCTGATGCTGTTTTTCTAAGTGACATTCAAAAGAAATCTCCATAGAGACAAAAGCTAATGTGAGAAATACAGGTTTCTATTTAACATTTCATTAATAAAAAGAAATTAGAAAGTATAGCAATGCAGATGAACAGTAACCAAAATATTTTCACAAATATGAAGATGTTAGAGACCCCAGGACTCATCCTCAAATGTCATTAACATCAGAGTGACCAGCTAATATTCAATCAACATTAGGTGGGTCAGGTACATTGATTCATTTCCTCAAGTTACACCATTTCCCTTTATTATCACAATCCCTCATTAGTGAGCAGCATCATGCTTTTAAAAAACTAGTCAATTCAAACTGTTTTTAAGATTGGCTAACAGTAAGCAACACTGGAGAAGAAAAAGTGTAGAATGGAAAGTTGAGAGGGGGACTAAGAAGGGGGAAAATGGTCCAAATAGGGATAGCTGGCAACCACGAGCGCTGCAGCTCTGGACTGGAGAGGTTTTCTTCAGAGTTTCTGGTTTTAACTGAGCCAAGACAACAAGGCAGAACTGTCTGTCTCAAGGCCTTTTGATTTTCTGCTTCTGCATGAACAGAAGAGCACACAAATAAAAAAATATATTAAAGAAAATTAATCACTCTGTTTCACAGAAAACAAATCTTGTTTCTGGGCAGTTCTTTAATCCCATTTGCTTCCCCCTCCCTGCGATAAAGTGAATTCCCTTTGTCTATATCCACATCTGAAGCTAGGTACACCATCTGTCAACTCTGACTGCTTTCCAGAACCCTGACAGGAATTTTATTTTATTTTTTTTTTTGTCAGGACAAATTGCCCCACTCTGTATAAACGTACTGAAGAATGTGATTTAGAGGTTTACTGTCCTTAGTATTTCACTTGTGGTCTCACAACATGTGAAGATAACATCTACGTGCACAGATGGTGCTTTCTGAACTGATTCAAACAGTGATTATCCAATAAGGAATAGGAAAATAAGGACCACTCGGCTCCCTCCTGATGAAAAATTAGGCATGTGTATGACCAAAATACGTTGAAAAAACTAAAAAACAGAAAATAAAATGTCTAATATATTTAATTGTCTTTTGACTCCTGAGATCCCCAGATAATCAAGTCTTCCATATCTATGAGGACTAAAAATCTCAAATTTTTGTTTCTTTCTTAAATATAGAAAAAGAAACCGATGAAAAAAAAAAATTGTGAAAACTGGCAACAGCATATCTCCTTTGGAGAATAAAAGTCACTTTGCAAAAAGAGTGCAAGTAAATGCGTTGCAGAAAATAAAGTTAAAAATATTCCTTGGAGAAAGCTAAATAGCAAAAGAATCTCTTTTTGGCAAGTCAGGCACGAATGGGTCCACAGATGAGATCAAAGCAATGCACTGAAGAGATCACATAAAGTTCCACTTGCATTTTATAGGCTGGGGAGTGGTCAGAGGGTTTATGATTCCCTTTCACGCTTCGGAATAAAGGAAAGAGAAATGTTGTTCATGAAGTTAAAGGTCTAGAGAGGAACTCAAGTATAACATTAATCGTAACTAAACAACATGTAAGGTGAAATTCAGCTATTCTTATGATAATTGGCAATTAAAAATACCAACTCAGAAAATAACGTTCATTTACTCATGGCAAGCAAAGAGGGACACTATACAGCACACCTGTACTGCAGTATGTGCTGACACTATCTGTCACCAGGATACATCCATCTAGAATGATTATATCTTGGATAACAAAGCTCTGCAAAGCCTCTTCACCCAAGACAGGATATGTCTATCCCTGTACAGTGCTCACCCCTCCAGTCACTAGTCCTTGCTTCTTATTTACCCCACATCCATGTCCTATATCTCAGCTCTTGGATACACCCAGCATCCCTCAGGGAAATCCCAAATCAGAACAACTTTGTCCAGTGAATATTGGTCATCTCCTCCTTCTGGCCCGCCATCTTATACAGTAAATAACTCCATTGCTCCAGTGTATTCTGGTCCCACCATACAGGGTCCCACCTTACCAGCAAATTATTATCTATGACAATGTAGTAATGCAGTCTCATGCTTCCTGACTAACCAGCCACCTTCAACCATAGGGAAGGCAGCTTCTCCCTACTCATCATCCATTTGCTGCTCAGCTAATAAATTTCTGTATCCCGGTATCCCAGTTTCTCTTAAGCATCCCATAACCAAGTGTGCCAAGTACCATCTATTTAGCCCAAAGATTTAAATTTCCTACATTCCTTATGTTACACCATACATTTAAGCTTTCCAATCTTCACATCCCAACCCCGCAGGCACTTTGTCACTGACTTACCTACTCACTCAGCACTGTTTTATTTGTGACAGTCACCACTAGAATTATGTAAAATTTTCAGATAGATTGTTTTTCCAAAATGGCCACTCAAACCAAAATTATTTATTAAAAAATGGGACTAGCAAGAAATTTGCAATCATACAGCTTACTCCTCTGCTACCATAGGCAACTTCAGCTTATAAATTGCAGCGAAATTTATCAAGTTCATCTTAAAATTTATCTTATTTTTCATTTCATCTCTATTGCTACAATCGGAAAAGCTACTTCTGACATTCAGTCTTTTGGAAGTAACAAACCATTCTCTAAATTCCAGCCTAAATCAGCTCATGGTTTCCTTATTCTTATTTGTACTCATGTCAGCTCTCATTTAGCTTAAATGTTTTACTCTCTCTTGTTTTTACATCCCTGGTAGCCTTCAGTTGCATCTTGTTTCAATCTTCATTCCTTACACTTAAACTCTTCTCCCCTCACATGACAGATGCTCCACCCTCTGTTGTCCAATGTTCTTTTTCTTCACCAGCTTGAGCTCATTCTTCTTGTTCTTCCATACATTTGTGTCAAATTATACTTGCAGTCAAAAAAATGGGGAAGGGGAAATAAAGGGGGGAAAAATTCCTTTCAAATTTCTCAGAATGAAATCACGAATTGTAATAAAATGTTTCTTGAGGAAGAAAAACAAACAAACCTTTTCCTTTCAGGTGAACACATATTACCTTCCTCCTCTTTCCTTTCATCCATCCATTGAATCATAAAAGTCAATTTGTCTCAGAGGTTTAATAACCACTCAAGAAACTGCAAGGAACCTGGCAACTCCAACAGAAATGACTATTCAACAAAAAAATCTTGCCTCACAACAAAAAAAAAACCAAACTGATGAGAACACCAGGAGGGGTGCTGCACTTTCCTGTGAATAGTAAAGGTTTTTAAGAGGACCTGCATTGTTCCATTTCACTGTAAGAACAAAGCTGCCTGCCCTCAGACTTAGAGCAATCCTGTGGCCTCCAGATAGAGAGATTACACAGGGATTACTGAACAAAGTATTCCAATTTTGAAAAACTAGGTTTTAATGTTCCCTAGTCAAAGTATTTTTGAAAGGAAATACAATGCCTCAAATGACTGCTATTTATTTTACCAGCCACTGTGAAATCACTATCTGTAACCTTTGCACATGTGCAAGAACTTGCTTGGTTCCACTGCATTACCAGCAACATGAAACAGAAAGGAGCATGTTATCAAGCGAGGCCAATTTCACAAGAAGGTGCATTAGAAAAAGACCTACAGACAGCACACAATTTGCTGTCATTCATTGTATTTTTAATATGATGCAGCAAGAGATACATTCTTTTCTTGGTATGTAGGCTTAACTCCATTGTACTCATCATAGGATTATGCAAACACAGCTACGGTCAAAGAACACACAGTTATCTGTTAAGCATGTCAGATAATTTGTAATCTGGCTGTACAGACAGATGCTTAAGCAGGAAACACAGTAAAAAATGTGAGTTTTTTCATGGAAACAGAAATTTTGTCTAGCTGAAATCACAGCATCAATTCAAATGGTATTTAACTGGAAACTGACTAGTGTTGACATGTTCTTCTGTTGACAATCTCTCAAATGACTCATTAATTACTGACTGTGATGCCTCAGAGATTGTGTTTATTGAAATAGCTCTATTTCATTGTCTTTTGAAGTTTTAAATTGCAAGATGATAGCCGCTATAGCAAAGAATTTGGTTTTTATAGTATAATGCTCTTTTTCAAAAACATTAAGATTAAACTTCTCCCTAGAGGTGGAAAAGTATGCTTGAAGCATCCACTTTGGAGGGTAAAAGCCTGTATGATATACCCAAGGGTGCTCACACCATAAATGGGTAAGACAGACATGATTTCAAAATAATCTCTGCCCACACAGATTCCAGCAGGTGTAATCATTTGTTTACCTCCCATCAGTGAAAATGTTGTGGCCGTAATAAAGGATGTCAAACACATTTTCCTTCTTGTTAGTCATTACTATTTTATTCCCAACAAGAGGAGATGACAGTATACAAAACTACTTTGTCTCCACTTCATCCCCCCACTGGGGAATTATGAAATCATCATTAGGTTGTAAAAATATTTTTACAGCAGTGAAGTAACATCAATGTATGTGAGAGTGCTTCCCACTTAACCACTTTCTAAATCAGATATATCAGTGCAGACACATAACAGAAAGAAATTACTGGGCTGAAAACAGTCAGCCACTGGCAAAAGCAATCATATCATTTCTCAAGTATCAAATCAGATTCCAGATCATCTCTCTCAAACATGTCAAGCCCATCTGAAAACTACTCGTGTGTCTGGCCCTCCATTACCTTCTGAGAAATCAACTCCTGAACTTCCTTGTTGTGATGGTTAACACTGTCCCTTCTCCGGTCAGGGCTTATTCCTGGCCAGGTAAACCCCTTTATTTCAGCAACACTGTTCATGATGTCAAACGGCTCTTCTCCTTCTCTTGCATTTACTTCTCTGATGTGTTTCCTGGCAGCAATCACATTCACTCCAAGATTTCATTTTGGGATAGTGAGCCCAAATCTTCTAGTCCCCACCTGTACCTGTTCTTTTCTGCCTTTGTTCAAAATTTCTTGAATATGAATAGTGTAGGACTCTACATGGGGACTTGAGTAATGGCTTCTTCAAAATCTTGCCTCTAAAATGTCCTGCCTGACACTTCCTAGGATGGCAATTGCCCTTTTTCACTACTAGTCATTTCATGCGAATGAACAGTAGGCCTAAGACTTTCTCTTCTTCTGTCAGTGCAACATTATCATAATTATTAAATATTTTCTTGTTATTAAACATACAGATATCCAACTTTGCGCTTAAATTGCTAAATTTCATCCCACTGTAGATAATCCATCCTTCAGTGTTTTTCCTATATTGTCCTACGTGTCTCTGTATTGATAGGACTTTCTGAATGTTTGTAATTACTATTTTTTTTTGTTCTTCCATTCTGTCTGCCAAATTCAGTAATTATATCAGGTCCAAGAATGTGAGGAACTCCTGTAAAAAAATGCTGTAACTCAACCTTCCTCACATTCTGTTGTTGCCTCTCCATCAGCCACCTGCCCTGTCTAATTTTTGTCCCCATCTCCTCCAGGTTAAAAAATCGTTTCTCACATAACACCATGATTTCACAAAGTCTAAGTAGATTAAAACTCCCATTCCTTGTTTTTCTAAAATATTACTTATGTAGCCAAGAAAATTGTCATGTTGTCTGATCAAGTTCACCACTAACAAATGCACACTGAATTCATAGAATCATAAAATCATAGAATCATATGGGGTTGGAAGGGACCTCTGGAGATCATCTAGTCTAACCACCCCACCAGAACGGGTCTACCTACAGCACGTTGCACAGGAACGTGTCCAGGTGGGTTTTGAATGTCTCCAGAGAAGGAGACTCCACCACGTCCCTGGGCAGCCTGTTCCAGTGCTCTGCTACTCTCACAGTAAAGAAGTTCCTCCTCATGTTTAGGTGGAACTTCTTATATGCAAGTTTGTACCCATTCCCTCTTGTCCTGTCACTGGGCACCGCCGACAAAAAACCAGCCCTGTCCTCCTGACACCCTCTCTTTAAGTATTTGTACGCATTAATTAGATCTTTAATTAGATTAATTCCATCCCTTTCTGCCATGCACCCCTGTGTCTTCATGGAATCACGGAATCATGGAATTGTCAGAGTTGGAAGGGACCTCTAGAGATCATCTGGGCCAACTCCCCTGCTAAAGCAGGAACGCCCAGAGCGCATCACTCAGGACAGCATCCAGGCGGGTCTTGAAGATCTCCAGAGAAGGGGACTCCACGACTTCCCTGGGCAGCCTGTTCCAGTGCTCCGTTACCCTCACCATAAAGAAGTTTTTTCTCATATTTGAATGGAACTTTCTATGTTCCAGCTTGAGCCCATTGCCCCTTGTCCTATCGCTGGAAATCACTGAAAAGAGTCTGGCTCCAACATCCTTCAACTCACCTTTAAGATATTTATAAATAAGGTCTCCCCTCAGTCTTCTCTGCTCCAGCCTCAAGAGTCCCAGCTCTCTCAGCCTTTCCTCGTAAGGGAGGTGCTCCAATCCCTCCATCATCTTTGTTGCCCTACGCTGGACTCTCTCCAGCAGTTCCCTGTCCCTCTTGAACTGGGGAGCCCAGAACTGGATGCAGTATTCCAGTTGTGGCCTCCCCAGTGTAGAGTAGACAGGGAGAATGACCGCCCTCGACCTGCTGGCCACACTCTTCCCTAGGCAGCCCAGGATTCCATTGGCCTCTTGGCAACAAGGGCATATTGCTGGCGCATGGGAAGTGTGCTATCTACCAGCACTCCCAGGTCTTTCTCCTCAGTAGTGCTTCCCAGAAGATCCATCCCTAACCTGTATTGGTGCCTGGGATTCTTCCTCCCCAGGTGAAGGACCCTACATTTGTCCTTGTAACCTCATGAGGTTCTTCTCTGCCCAGCTCTCCAGCCTGTCCAGGTCGCGCTGGATGGCGGCACAGCCCTCTGGGGTGTCAGCCAGCCCTCTTAATTTGGTATCATCAGCAAACTTGCTGAGAATCCACTCTGTCCCCTCGAATATTCTTTCTTTCAAAAGTCATTCTGAAACCTGTAAATTTCCAAAACTAATTAAGTATTTATTTCTGCAGGCTATTTCTATCCCTTTTTCAAATACAGATATACTATACACTCTAAATGACCCAATAGCAAAATTCTGCCCCAATACAGCAACCCAGTCTTAAATCTGTCACTGAACTTGGAATTTCAACTTTCTGAAAACAGAGTCAGAATTTCACTTCTCCGAGAATTCTGAGATGGAAAATATCCAGCCTCTGCTGCAGACTAAATTCATTTTGGTATCTCCCTGGTAGCGATAATTTCCCATTTCAAACATTCTTTCCTTGTTCTGCCTTTTCACTCCGGTCTCCAACCTATGAACCCACAGCCTATGTTCAACCTACACGGCCATTTCCTGAAGGTCATGAACCTCTCCTGGCCCTGGAGGGCTTCTCCTGGAACAGGAGAAACCGTGGGCCAGATGACAAAGAAAATCTCTTCCAGCTGTTCTCCCTCTCAGTCTTCAAATGGCAAGGGAAAGCAAACACTGTGCATGGGCTAGGTCAGTAAATCTTGTGCAATGGTATAATACTGTACAAATATCCTTACCCCGATATAATGATAATTTTGCATTACAAATTGATGGAGTTCATCCTGCTTTGAATTAACAGAATCAGGCTAAACCTTTGGAATCAAATCTGTGATAAGCCAGACCAGGAAAAACAAGTGCAACTGAAAAACTATTTTCTGTGGCTTTAACATTTGCCAAAAGTGGCAAAAGAAAAGGGGCAAAGATGCCACAGTTGGTAGATGTGAACACACAGCGCCAGTGCTGGAGGGATCAGAAGAGAAGGGTAATGCTTCTTCTCCCTCACTGAACTTGGGATTCATGACAAGCAAATGCTAGGTCTTGCAGGTGAGCAAAACCATGGGCACATTTGTGTCTTTGCAGCATTGAGGCTCATCATTTATAGAGCTAATGGTGAGGTGACAGGAGAAGCAGGGCCTAAGCACGGAGATGCAGCTACAATCCCATAGAGAGAGTCTTGAATGTTTGGGTTCAGCCTTCAGCAAAACGTTTCTAAATCACGTATTTTATTAATTTGCTTTTCTTTGAGTGTTCCTGGGACTGAGGTAGAAACACTGTCATTCAAAAGCCCTTTGAATATGTTGAGCCTCTCCAAGACTAAGCTTTCTTTATATATAATACAAACAAAAGCTGGTTTTAATTGCAGCAGAGACAAAGGTTCCTTCTTTCTTCATCTGATCAGTTGTCATTTCAACTCTGCCATGTACTGGAAAAGCAATTAAAATATTTTTCCACATGCACCCACTCTCTAGCAGAAGTGACAAATCAACATACAAAATTATGCTGTTGTGAGTAACGACAGGATAATGAGTGATTGATATTAGTGCCTGAGACTTCAAGGTAACTGTAATGCGTATTCTAATGCTGTGTATTTCAGCATAAGAAGCCCTTTCAAGATTATTAATAACTACAGGATTTTTTTAATGATGGCTGGTAAATAATGGATGGCATAAAGGGCTGAATAATATTTTCTGGTAAAGCAAACAAATTTATTGATGGCTTGACTGCCATTGCAATGGAAATACAGAGAGAAAACAAATACATTTAAATATTCACCCCATTAATTATACAAATTGATACTTTCACAAAATAGTCTTGTCGAGTTAACGGCACAACCGACTGCCAGGATTCATTTCAGAAAATAATGTCTTTATGCTATGTCTTTGATGTCTAAAATAATAGAATAATGTTCCTACAGAAAATGCATGCTCCTTTTGGGGGAATGCATGTACCCTGAGGGACTCTCACAATTCAGAAAGGGCTGACAGAGAATATACCTGGGGTATTAGACAAACACATGACTAAGCCATCTATCTGATCAAGAGAATGATTTTTAGTTGTTTTTTTTTTACTTTTGGGTGAGTAATTTAAATGCAGAAACACTTCAAGGAAGTAGAAAGAATTTAACAAACTCTGAGGTAACTCCAGTTTCCAGCAACACCCCTAATAAAATTCTGCAATGACAGAAGCTCTTGGTATAATTTACTCTCTGTGTACATCCCCACATTCAGTTGTTTTGGACAGAACTCACAGGCAGAAAGCACTTTTTCTTGTCAAATGGAGCTGTACTCAAAACTAGCCATCTACTTTTAAGCTTGATGGGTGCTAAATTAGAATGGGATAAGTACGGGGAAAGGGAAAAAAGCACTGTTGAGCTCAGGAGAGCAGTCATTCAACACCCGTGTTATGGAAGTGAGACCCAAAATCAGCCCAATCGTGGAGAAGTCAGTGGAGTACAGACCTCAACAGCCCTGGAGGAACTGCATGTTATGATATAAATGCTCAAAGGACTTGGAAAAATGGGCCACGTACTTGTCCATAAACATCTGGAGAAAGGACAGGAAAGGTCTCTGAAAACCATGACTGCCTCATGCAGACCTTCTCAGCTCCATTCTTGTTCTTATATGTTCCTTTTTCGACTGCTGTTTTGGCTTATTCTCTCTCCTGTTTGCCTCTAGCCTAGTATTCTTTCCTTCAGTGAACTTAAAAAAGAGGCAAGATGGAGTAAGACCAATACCTAATTTGATTTTAAGAAGTCAGTTCAGTTACTCTATAAAATGGACAACGCTATTGATCTAGACACCAAGCTTCACATTGTACAAAATACGGAACATTTTAAATACAGTTAAGGGGTATAATGGATTAACTGTCAAATTATAAATGGCAGACGTATCATAAAAAAAATTGTATGTAGACTTCCTTCTCTTTTTATATCAATATAGTCCTGAAGCTAAGAAGAATAGTAAGTTAATCAGAAGAGATGCAAATCCATTCCCACATTTTTAGAATTATTTGGTAAATTACAGTTCAAAAGTAGTGGGTTTGTCAGTTCATTTGTATATAATGGATAGGCTGCAATAAAATGGCCTTAAAGCTGTCTCAGACTTATCTATGCTGAGAAGATAAAAGGCAAGAAGATACTACAAAATAAAGGTGAGTGGAGGCACGCTTTTTGATGCCAGCGAAGCAGAGCTTCTGCACCCCCCAGGACGATTATGTGGTTGTCCGTCCGGCCCCACCTCCATACCAAGACTCTGCAGAGATTTCAGAAGTGCTGCAACAAACATTTGACTTCCCACTTGCAGTTCTAGTCATCTCCTGGGTTTTATTACACCACTAACACAACTCCTAGAAACCAGAGAGCTCCCAGTGATACAAATTAAAGTGAACAGCAAGACAGAACCATCATACCTTGCAGACAGTTTAGCAGCACAACACACCCCTAAATGAAGGGATCGCTCTGCTTATTCCTGAGTTACAGACACAAATTTCTGAGGAGTCAAGTGAGATTTGGTGGAGTTATAGGCACCTCCAAAAGTCATTGGAGCATGGCAAGTCTTTAGTGGGTGCCCTGCACTGGTCCCCATTCCAGCACATGCATGGTTAACATCTCTCTCAGTTCTCCCACATTGCTCACCTATCTAAAGAAAGTCTGTTCCTTTTTTAGTGCCGTATTTGAGGGAGAGGACTTCAACAGAAGTGTCATGATTCCGCTTCTGATCTTCCCCGAAGAAGAGATTCCATAAACATTTCGTTAGACGGTGCAATAATTTAACATTACAAATGACAGTCACAGAGGGAATAGCAAAGCCGAGATACCTCCTTATGGAGATATGCAAAGTTAACAGATATTTTGTGGCAGGAATTCAGCATACTCTGCCAGAAATACACACAATGGTGTTTTTTACTTTTACATTTACATCAGATCTTTACCAAATTAAACTATGGGTTAACTGAGGTTAATCCATCTTCTCCTCTTCTCTTAGCCTTAAGATGTCTTTTACTTGAGAAGATATTGAAAAGACTTGGAATGGGACATGCAGATTTGGATGAGGGGATTGAGTGTGTCCTCACTAAGTTTGCAGATGACACCAGGTTGGATGGGAGTGTTGACAGGCTTTGCAGAGGGATCTGGACAGGCTGGATGGATGGGCTGAGGCCAATGGGATGAGGTTCAACAAGGCCAAGTGCCGGGTCCTTGGGTCCCACCAACCCCCTGCAGCGCTCCAGGCTGGGGGCAGAGTGGCTGGAGCTGCCTGGCAGAAAAGGACCTGGGGGTGTTGGTGGACAGCAGGCTGAAGATGAGCCAGCAGTGTGCCCAGGTGGCCAAGAAGGCCACCAGCATCCTGGCCTGTGTCAGGAACAGCGTGGGGAGCAGGACTGTGGGAGGTGATGGTCCCCTGTACTGGGCACTGGTGAGGCCCCACCTCGAGGGCTGGGTCCAGTTTTGGGCTCCTTCCCACAGAAAAGATATTGAGGGGCTGGAGCGGGTCCAGAGAAGGGCAACGGAGCTGGTGAGGGGTCTGGAGCACAAGTCTTGTGAGGAGAGGCTGAGGGAGCTGGGGGTGTTCAGCCTGGAGAAGAGGAGGCTGAGGGGAGACCTTCTGGCTCTCTCCAACTCCCTGAAAGGAGGGTGTAGCCAGGGGGGGTCGGTCTCTTCTCCCAAGGAACAGGCCATGGGACAAGAGGAAATGGCCTCAAGTTGCCCCAGGGGAGGTTCAGATTGGAGATTAGGAAACTGTTTCCAGGGAAAGGGTTCTTAAGCCTTGGACTGGGCTGCCCAGGGCAGTGGTTGAGGCCCCATCCCTGAAGGTGTTTAAAAGATGATTGACATGGTGCTTAGAGACATGGTTTAGTGATGGTTTTTATCAGCCAGGCTGACAGTTGGACTAGATGATCTGAAAGGCCCCCTCCAACCTAGACAATTCTATGATTCTATATTTGCATGCCTAAAATCTCAACATCTAAGTCTTTACACCAGCTTATTCTGGCTATAGGAAGACAGACAGTAGAAGACCAAAGCAACACAGTTTGATTTTACAGAACATCTTTCAATATATACATGGAATGGTTTTGATAAGGAAGACACCAATAGGGAACAAATAAGAAAAATCTATGATGTCATTTCAGAGAATCTCTTTCCTGATCATAAGCTCTAATTACAGATTGTCCTCACAGAGCACTGTATAATTTACTCAGCCAAATTAAAAAGAGGGAGCACATCATGGAAAATTGAAAAGCAAAGTAATTAAATTAGAAAATGGAATATGTAAGTAATAAATGCCCAGAAACTATTAGAGAGCTAACACAAGATGAGAAAAAAAGAAATTTTTCTATTTAGTTCCAAACAATAAGATTTATGACTAAAGTGATGGAAGCAGTTAAAATGTGGCTTGGTTAATAAAAAAGAAAGAGGTTGCTAAATCGATACCCAACTAACAGCTGAAATGACAGGTTGCCATAACATTAGAAAGATCTATAAATTTGCTTTTTCAGTTAAACATATTAAAATGGGTCTGGTTAGAAAGACTGCCTAGTAACATAAATAGAAGGGAGCTAAATGAAAGAAAGGAAAATATTAAAAGGAGAAAAACACTTTGGAGAATTGCATGCCTCAGTATGGAAAAATATTAGGGACATGATAGCAAACCCAGGTGCAGCACGTGGAATGACTCCAGTGGGAATTCTCTCTTAACAGCTTGCAGAAACAGGTCTTAGTTTGCTAGGAGGAGGGGGTGCTTCACTGGAGAATGCGTTCCTTATCCACCTTCAGGTGAAACGGGTCCAAGAATCTCAGCCCAGGCCCCAGAGGACAGAAGCTCTCCTTACAAAACATCACCAAATAAGAAGTTAGGTGCAGCGAAGCACAGGCTGGTCCGGGATGGAGCTGAAGGCCCTCTCCACACTCGGGATGACTGCCCACCCTAGGACAGCCTGCGACTAGGGATGGTGCAGTGTGCGGAGCCGTGCATCACAGCCACACCACTCTCCTCAGCACGTGGGTGAGAAAGAGGAGACTTTCCACATCTATCAGGCTTTTCATCTTCATGGCTACAAAAAATAAAAGGATGGACCAAGAGTAGCTCCTTGTAAGGAGACATTGTGAAGAAAGCAACTGAGTAGGTGAAACGGGTGAGGAGAAGGCTTTATAAGAAATGTGTGGGTTAATTACTAGAAGAGCAGGGAAGCCCATTTGAACAGAGAATTAATTCACTTAAAAATTGCTGCTCCCGAGCAAGAAAACTGATGTGACATTCCAGTCAATTTAAGCATGCAAAAATATAAGCAAAAATTTCTGAAAATTCAAAAACCATCTTATTTCTAAAGCAGAACACTTCCATGTCCATTAAAAAAAAATTCCACCGTATTTTTGGGAGAGTAAAACAGGTCCAGAAGTAAAATGTTTGTTTTCAAGTTAAGCAAAACATTTCATTTAGCACCACAAATCATTTTTCCCAAAAAATACTTCTCTTCAGCAACAGAATTTAAAAAAGCAAAACAAAAATAACCTAATTATTCACACAACTTTAACCAGAAAGAAAGGATTGCAAATGTGTCAGTAGCAGGAGATGAGAGAGCTGAATTCAAAGCAATAAGGAGGGGCGGGGATGTGGAATTAATGTGAAGAAGAGCTAGCTTTGCCATAATTCACATATTCTCATTAGAAAGTCATATTCCTTTACCAATATTTTGTTTGCTTCTGCTTTGTACCTGTTGTCAGGTTAGACTCTGTGACATTCAGTAGTCTCCCCTGTATGTGTAGCACATAATGACCAAATGATTTCCTGAAGACATGAAAGCCTATCATTCAGACTTAAATATTCTTATTTACACTAAGTTATTCAAAAGATTATGCTCAGAGGGAAATAATAATTATAGTGCCTAGGTGATGGAAACAGGTCCGCAGCACGTATGAACACATGCTGGCTTTTCACGGGCAGGACAAATGAGAAATGGTTTATATAATTTACATTCCTGCTAGTTTTAAAATCGCTCTCACAGCTTGACAAGACCAGCCTTCAAAAGCTTCTCGATGTGTAATGGTGAGAGAAATACTGGTTTAACATCTCTGTTACAGCAGAGGAGTATTTCTGCAATGAGCCTGAGTCCAATCCTTACAACAAGTGAACAAGCACTAATGAGTGCTATTTTCCTAGTCAGGTGTGACTACAAGAGCAGAAATATTTAAATAATAACTATTCCCTAGAAATACGTAAATGGAGAGAATGAACAATATAAAGGGGTCGGTGGAGGGGAAATAACACCTTTCATTGTTACAGAGCTGCATCTAACCTCTCGAGAAACACTATGGGAACACACACATAAGCTTCAGCCTCTAGGAAAACCTTATTTTTACTTGCAGTTAAGAGTAGTAGTAGCTCCACAGGCCAAAGCTGTCTCAGTTTCATTTACTGGCAGCACTGAGGTTACTTGTATGAGTAAGCCTCTGAAAAAATCTCTGTCAAGCAACCCCAAAAATATCACCACTTTCCGAAAAGGTTACTTTCAAACATGGCAGAGAGGACACTTGTATCGGACCCATTAAAAGGTTGTTTTGTCCGACAGCTATTGTTGAAAGAGATGGTCAGAAAAGGTCCGTAGTTACTCGGTGTTAGAAAAGCTCACGGAAACACCCAACTTGAGGTACTGCATCTTCAAAACCCCAGAGGATTTCCTTTGTGCACTCTCCTCATGCACAAAGAGATGGACGAGCTCAGGGCACACGTTTCCAAGAACTGAAACGCCTGACTAGAAAACATTATAATGAGCAACAGATGCAGAAGCGTAACAGGAAATTAAGATGTTCGTTGGGAACGTGGGAATAAATGGGGCTTTACACAATAAATAATCATAATACAACTGCTCATTTATACACAACAGCCTTCAATTATCAAACATTTAACTAAGAAGCCAACAGCTCAGAGAAAAGCAAAAATCAACGTGGCCTGACAAAGAGAGGATCCTCCAGAGGAACGAGGAGCCCATGCCTTCTCTTGCTGCAACTGAGCCAGTCTGATAACAGAGCTGCAGTAATTGTCCGTCATGAAGGCTGGGGTGGACACACAAAGGCTAGCTTTGGCATAATGAGCATAATCATCCATAATCAACGGGAAGGAGAAGGTTCCTCCAGAGGGCAAACCGAAGCAGGAGGAGAAACTTAATGCAGCTCTTCAAAGCATCCTCTGTAAGAGCTCTTCTCTCTCCCACACCGATTTTAGACAGAGACAAGGAAGACTTGCCCGTCCTTCATAATTCAACAAACAGCTCAGCTTCAGATTTTTATTTCATCTCAGGCTAAACTTTGCTGCAACATTTAAGTGAATAATAGAAAAAGTTCCTCAATAACCACACTCTGAACATGGAGACAATCAAAGATCAAAACATCTTCAGCAACTTTTTCTGTTGGAAACCCTTTTCAGCACAAAACTCTGTGATCATAAGGCTGAGTCTATTGGGTTCCCTCAGATGAGACTTAGGGTCCACCAATGGATATTGTATTTCACAGACTGCATCCCACACCACTGTTTCCATTTTCCTGCACCTGAGTCCTTCAGCTACAGCTTTCACCTGACTTGGAGTCCTCTCCTGTAAGATTGACAGCAGCCAGAAGTCCCCAGACTTCCCCTAGATCCCCTCTCTCCGAAATTATAGAAATAGAAATAGAAATAGAAATAGAAATAGAAATAGAAATAGAAATAGAAATAGAAATGACTTGGTCTCCTTAAAACCAGATGGTATCCAAGGGGAGATGAAGAAAAAGCAACTCAGAAAGAGGAAGAATGCAAATGGGGATTGCTCAGAAAAATACCAGCGTGTTTCAGGAAAGCACCATGTTTTTCTAAACGCTGTGCATCAACCCTCAGCTCCCTCTGTCTGTGCCTGCACTGCTGCAGTTCTACCTGAACTACCTTTAAATTTGGGCATTGGCCACAGTCCAGCTCCAACAATACACTTCCTCCAAAACAGGCTCTAAGTTCATTCAATAGGTAGGAGAAATTGTCTCACTCTCAGTGCTGCATAGACACGGCTAGACCCAAGTAACCAAGAGTGTGGTGGTGGTGATGCTATTGAAGATCATTATCAGTGACTTGGATTATTAGATGCAACACAGCCTTTCTACATTTGTGGATGACATCAAATTTGGGGGAGCAGGAGATACAGCTGGAGCTTGGAATACATAGTTTGCAGACGTCCCTGTCAATCCAATTATTTCTAAGATCCTAGGACACATAGATCAACACAGAGTGAAGAGCTCACGCTTCTGGCTGTGGTCGCCACCTCAACATAGCTGCTTTTTCCTGGCAAACTGAAAGTTGGCTGGGCAAGCTGTGTCTACCCTCTGACTCTTCTTTGCTACATTGCAATCCCATTTCACATAAGTACACTAATTGCATGATCTGAGCGTGTGGGAAACACTGCTTCTGTGCTTAATGACACTGAGATAATTGGCTGGCATATTGCGCCATGAAGGCTCATCCCAGTAGCATCAAAGTGCTATTTGTTACCTCCCAGAACTGGGTGTTGGCAAAGAGTAGCAGTGATTACTTTCAGAATACCATTTGTCTAAATAGGAAGCCTTAGGACTCTTCTGGGCATGAAATGTCCACAGCTGCACTTTTATTCAGTAAGAACACTTTTATCTCTTGCAGCCACTGTTAGACTGAACTGTTTGGTATGGATAGTTAAGAAGAAGTGAGCAACAGCAACACAGCCTGTAAAGGTGGAGAAACAGATCTGTAGGCAAAACCCAGTTTTATTAGGAAAAAGGGGGGGTTGAGAAATATAATAAATGTAACTCAGTGAAAGAAATGTTGATCTGTTGGAGTTCTGTGCTGCAGTGAATCCTCACAGAGCACATTTGTTGCTCAGAAAATAATAAGAAATAAAGTTAAGAGCAATATTTGCTCGAGTGAAATATGCTAAGAGACTAGTCTAAAATCATCTAGTCTGAATACAGCACAGAAGAACGTGACACAGTTATATAAACAACCCACCTAAAGTAAACACATGTTAATTTGCAGGATATACTGTACTGTACCATTTACAAACAATTTGTCCAAAAAAAATCTGTTTCTTTTGCTACATCATGTTCCAGGAGCCAGGAAAAAAGAAAGAGAAAGGAGGAAATAGCATAGATTCAATCTGCTATAATAGAAATATGCCATTTGAATGTGTAATGCAGAATACATGCTAAGCATATTCAGAGGCTTTTCAACATCCTATTTTTTCCCAAAACAATATAGACAGACAAGCAAGTTTAGAACAACAGCATATATTGCTTTGCATGATGATTCAGAATGCAGAAGGACTAAGTTCATCCTCAAAACAATTATCTTTTTTTCTCAGGGAGCATTATTTTTACAACTCCAGAAAGCACTATCGATTAAGCCCTCCACTTATCAGTATTGTTAATTCATGGCATGAATAATGAATATGCATTCTTGTCTGAAAGCAAAAGTGAGAAAGATAAAGGATTAAATTATGGACGGGAAAATTGTGTGCCACGGGTGACATGAGCCTGCCACCACTCTGATCCTATGCGGTCCCTTCCCTCCTCTCCGTGGGTCTCCAGGGCAGGATCCACACTGGGAAATGCCTAGCACATTTGCAGTGCTCCTGCTGGTTACAAGCTCCGTTGGAGTTATTTCCCCAACTGCAACAACTTCTAGTATCCGCGGCTGAGCCACCCGAATGACAGCCAACTACCTCGAGAGCTTTGCGCAATACTAGAGACCGGGGGGAGAAGATGCACAGAAATAACGACTTTTTCAGTAAACTGTAGGCACAAAAGACCCTCGGGCCAGAGTGACTTTTCACCCCCACCCCCACTCCGCAGGGCTGCTCTTGAATAAACGAGACTGGTGCTCAGCTAGGTTTCCGAGCTGCACGCATTTACGCCCATCTGTCAGAAGGACGCGCTGCCATCGGTCATGATGGGAGGATTCTGGGCATAAAAGGCCGGTCCCAAGGACAGAACGGCAGGCTGTGGTCCTAACCTTCCCAGTGACATCTGCTCGGAATGGCATTTCTGCTCCGTGCCAGCTCTGCAGTGCCATATGTCTATTTATAATTTATACCGTGCACCTATTGGCACGTGCAGAGTCGATGCGGGAGGTGCTGGAATGAAAGTGAGAGAGGCCTGGGGTCTCCTGACCAGCTTTCTGATCTTCAGGATATTACTTTATTTTCCCTATGCTGCCAGATATCTTCCTAAAGCCCATGAGAACCAAAATCAACACATTTGCCTTCCTACAGATTTTTCCCACACATGCTTTAAATCTCTCTATGAAATTGAAATATATTTTCTAGAATTCTGGAGTTTAACCCTTTTTTTTTTTTTTTTTTTAATGTATGGACCCTCCCTCATCCACCGGGGGCAGGAGGAGCTCTAGCTGCCTCTGAGGACATCCACCCCCATCACCCAACTAGCTTTCCCTTGCTCTCACTCGCTGAAAGAACTCCCTCTGCTCAGCACGCAGCTGTTTGCAGCTGTATTCAGGAACAGGACAAAAGTTTTGAATCATCTCTTTGGAAGAGATGGGTTTTATAACAGAAAAGAACTATTCGCTCCTACAGTATTTGGGTCCAGACAAATCACATTCCCTGCATGTTGACCATTTTTGGCTAGAGGGATGCTCATCTCCCTTGCAATGACAAGCTGAAAGCTTCATTGCTTTGCTATGAACAAATAATCCCTCGAGAGAGAAAATTGTTCTGTCCATGAACCGTGTACCCACAGATGGCAGCGCTCCTCACCCCCAACTCGGGTAGATTGAGCCTGCATTAGTTCTGTGCATGCATATTTATATTTTGTCAGTGGAAAGAAAGAAGGGATATAAAAAGAACAGCTTCATATGAGGAAAAAGCTGCCTGCCTGCTTTGTCCATGATGTGGTCATTTGTCATTCACTAGATATTACCTCTTATCTCAGGAACAACCCATTATCACGCCTTCAGAGCATACCTAGCAGCACAGGTTGCATCTCTATTTTGACATCCACAACTGAAGACATTTCCCAGCAGAAGCAGTAGGAGAGGATCCATGAGAAACTCGATGGTTTCCTGCTGAACGTTTTTAAGGAAAAAGGAACTGACTTTTTTCTTCTTTATTTGACACATATTGTTCTAAGGATCTTGTGAGATTTTTCTGTGGCCTAATTTTAAGGATTAGATGTTTTGAGGGGGAAATTAAAAGGCAATACTTTTGTCAGTGAGTATGCTTGATTTTACCTTAACTGAAAAGGTGTAACAGATATTTATCAAAGTCATATCACTATATCTGATGATTATTGTGTTAGCATCAGTTTTATAACCATGAAATAAATCATAAACATGTCCCTATGACTCAACATTTGCCATCTGAAATGGAAAACCAGAATAAAAGTGTAGCAGTAAAATAAGAAACAAATGGCACAAGGTAGAAAAAAGCCAAGCACCTGCACAAACAACTATGGATTAAAAGGTTTACCAACATAGCCTGTGTAAATCAGATAAACTGTAACTATTCAACTAGATTAATTGTTATTTTTCCAATTGACTTGATTAAAACTAGCAGATGTAAGTCATATTGATATTTACTGGGTGAAAAAAAAAAAAAAGAAGTGCTCAGACCTGGGTTCTGGCTGGGTTCCTAAGTTAGAGATGTGGCCAGGAGAGTTCTTAATGAGTCTTACCAGAACATACAGTTCAGCCGCTGCATGTGAACTCCTCTGGTAGAGGTGACTCCTTCCAGCGTTTCAAGTCTCTGGGTGTCATGCAGCTGTTCCTAGTATTAGTGAATTCCCTTTTCCTAGCAATCAGTGACTGAGTTTACAGTGGCATTTCCATCTGCAGTATTTTGCACTCTCAAACCACAACTCTAAAACCTGTTTCCATCAAAAAGCTGGAATAGCCATAAGGCAGTGCCTAATGCATAATTAGTAAAATGTGAAATGTCTGAGACTAAATTCTCAGCCAATGTAAAATAGCGAAACTCCTCTGGAGTTTACTGAGATATTTTGTCCATTTTTATAAGCAAAGGATCTGGAACATTACAGCAATTTCTTCTTGTTTGACTCAAGCTACTCACTTTCAGCACTGTCAACTACCTTCAAATATTTTGATTAAGGTTTTTGTAAGTGCGGAGGAATGGTTGGGTGAGGGAGCTGAGTAAATTATGGATTGTCATTTGGCTTCTGCCAACTTAAATCTGGTTCAGTTCACATGGAGGAGTTTGTTTTGATGGTTTCCTAACAGCCCTTCACATGCCTTAGAAAATAACCACTCATTTTTTCACTCCTGATTCTTCTTCAAGACAGGGTCTGTGCTGGAGGGTGAGAAGACATACCTCAGGACTGAACACCTAAAAGCAGGTCTTTATCGGAATACCAAGTGGCATTCCACTTTTCTCTTGGTGTTGCCCGAGCAAACCACATCTACCAAATGAACCTTAAAAAAATGATGGCATATTTAGCTCAAAGCTACTCTGCAGCCAAGATGCAATTGATGTGCAAATGCGCCGTGGTTACCGGTATTTGCATAGAGAGTGAACAGGGCAGCAATCCTTGAGGATTAAACTAAGGAGAACCCAGGTGTACCTCCATGCTCACCTGCCCCAGTCCTGCAGCGCTTAACCAGGTAACTACCAAATGCAGAACAGTTTCTCTTATTTAAATGACAGTGCTGCCACTAGGCATAATTAATAGTATTAAGGTCCTCTGTATTTAGGGTCTGCTGAGTGGTCCTAGTAGGAAAAATCCTTGAGCTTTCTTCTTCTACTAGGGAAGGGGCTAAGAAGAGCCTGGAGAAGAGAAGGCTCCAGGGAGACCTTATAGCGGCCTTTCAATATCTGAAGGGAGCTACAGGAGAGCTGGGGAGGGACTCTTTGTCAGGAAGTGTAGTGAAAGGACAAGGGGTAATGGTTTTAAATTGGAAGAGGGGAGATTTAGATGAGATACTAGAAAGAAATTCTTTACTGTGAGGGTGGTGAGGCACTGGAACAGGTTGCCAAGGGAAGTCATGGATGCCCAATCCCTGGAGGGGTTCAAGGCCAGGCTGGATGGGGCTTGGAGCAACCTGGTCTGGTGGGAGGTGTCCATGCCCAGGGCAGGGGGATGGAACTGGATGATCTTTAAGGTCCCTTCCAACCCAAACCATTCTATGATTCTATGATTCTAAGAGATACATTTCAGAAGACATTATTAAAAAAGTAAAAGCCTACACGCCGGCTTGCAACCGACTGCAAATTTCCTCCACTGATTAAAGCAGGTCTACCATGTCAGCACCGCTGAGTCAGAGCACCAGATTAATTCTAGAGATGCTCTGTGTAACAGCCAGCAGCAATGAGGAAGGTCACAGCCAAGGTTACTGTGTCACTTCTCAGGATGGGGCTCTTAAATAAACCATGAGGACTGTTTGTAGCTGTTCTTAGTATCTGCTTTCCTTCCTATTCACCTCCAAGCCTGCTGGCCAGGGTGCGGGGGAGGGAAGGCTTTCGTTAATAGAGGTGGAAATTTGAATTTGTCAGCCAGCTGTACCAAAACCAAAAACAAGGTGCAGTTTTTACACCTTCACTCCTGTAATCCCGCAGTGAAATGAGCAGCAACCAAGCCCACACTGTGTCCTTAAAGGACTGTTCTGCAGACCTCATCAAAGGTGATGGAGGGTGGAAACTCACGCTCGCCTTTTTCCAGAGAGGACACAATTCTCTGTATGAGCACAGAGAAAACCAGTAACACCAGCCAGCCAGCTTGAGAGACAGAGGAGGAGGAAAGGGGGAATGATGAAGAAAGCTGCCCCTCTGGCAGCTCTCCAGGACAAAACATTCCCATCAGGTAGCAGCTCCGAGACCCTCCCATGGGAATAGGAGCCACAAAGGAGCAGAAAATCTCCCTCCTGCCCCTCTCTAACATAGAGACTTTTCTAAACCTGCAGCCAGGGACCTCTATGCCCTAAGTCCGTCCATCCAAAATCACTTCTATGTGGCTGGGATCCAAATGAGACCTACTGCCTGGAAGCCCTTCAACCCTTCAAAAATCACGAGTGTGCTTTATTGCACCAGCCACTGCTTTTTACCATTAAAATTCCAATTTCTTTTTCAAACCTTTGCTTTAGGTTTTAACTTTTTTAACACTTGCATTTTGTTGTTTGTTTCTGGTTTTTTTTTGTTTTGTTTTTGTTCACAAGTAGGTGCTAAAACCTTTGTAATTCTCAGAGATCTCTCTTACAACCTCATCACTAAGGGTGCTAGGGCTTTGGGACAAACCCAATTATTTTGGAAGTTCCTACAAGACGCGTGAATTCATAATCAATGGTAATATCAACTTTATGTATTATACAGTCTATGAACATTTACCTTGCAATGAGTTACGCATATATACTTCAAGAATGATCTCACATAACCAGTGATTCTAAATGCACCATAAACTGCTCATCAGCAGTTATTAAAAAGAAGGGGTCTGAGCTGCAGTGAACAAGCTATTCATCACACATACTCACTATAAATCTTACAGGAGTTACTTCTACATCGGAAAGGAGAAATTTGCCTCCATATACATGCAAGCATCCCAAACATTATTCATAAATAGAAGTTAAACTAGATGACTGAAAAGTTACAGAAATGTTCCTAGCTCTGAAGACATGCTTTTATTGTGGTGCACGTGACAACTAATGATAACTAATGTCAACAAATAGTGAAATGAATGACGATGCTACTACTGACCTCTTTCGGGACCTTTTTTGCTTGTTTTTGGTCTTGGTTTTGCTCATGTGTGCAACAGCCCACGCCCCAAAAGTCAAGAGCAGGACATGGAGAAATAAAGGAGACGATGGGGGTCTAATCCGCAGGAGAACCTCGGACTAGAAGAGTTATCAGTTCTCACATACCACCAGACTGATGCACGCCACCACTGCTAGGAAATACCATCTGGTCCACACCAGAGTGCCCTTTGCATGGAAACCCAGCGGAGGCTGGCATGTAAGTCTTATCTCATGAAACAGGACTCAGCTGCAGTGCATTTCCAGAGCTGGGAGGCAGAAAGCATTCTCAAAGCTCCTGAGGGTCAACTTGGCCTCCTTTATATTAAGTACTATCAAGAATGTGCCTGTTTGAATGCAAAACTATCAAGAAGAAAAAAGAAGACAAAACCAAAAATCCCCACAAAATTTTACTATTTGAGAATGAACACAGACATAAAAAAGCAAATCACGTCATTTTGTAGAATCATAGAATTGTCTGGGTTGGAAGAGACCTTTAAGATCATCTAATCCAACCATCAACCTAACTCTGACAAAAACAAAAAACACATCACTAAACCGTGTCACTAAGCACTATGTCAACCCGTAGGTTTTGGTTTTGGTTTTTTTTTTTCAATAGAGAACAAAAGGTGGTACATTTGGACATGTCAGATTGAGGACCATAAGAAAATCCCAACAGAAGCTGTAACAGGACTCTTGATAGCTTAGCAGTTTATACAGTTTTAATATAAAAAATGGAAATCAGTTTCTGTGAATGGGTAAGGCACTTTAGTCCTAAACAAAATATTACATAACTAACTGCAATGATTAATAATATTACTGATTTTATTACTTCTTGTTACACAACAAGCAATAATGAATGTTTTATCGGTAAGAATGCAGGTGGATAGGAAAGATTGCAAGGTTTTGTTTTTGGTTTTCAGTAACGCATTTTCATTTATTGAAGACAGAAAAAAATATTCCCCGGTTTTCTGTGTGTGGAGCCTTAGTTAATTTTACTACTAGTAAGCCCTGTGATTTTCTGTGGAAAAATTCCACAAGCAGCAATGTGAATTTACACGGAGTAGGCAGTATGGGCCTGTCAGTTCATAAAAATAAGTTCTGCTCTGTTTTTATCGTGGTTCCTATAAACTCCACAAAGTTGGGCTGACAGCATGTGCTTAATAGTTAGACTTGCTGACTAGTAATTAGGACTTGTGCATTCTTGAATCTCTTACTAACCCATTACATGCATGCAACAAAGGCATGTGGCTCTCCCATAGAGCAGTCTCCCTGTCTTCATGATGACACTCCACCACCCATAATGGGGATTCTGGGGCTCAGTCAGAAGAGGTTTATAGTGTTCTTTGAGGCTTCTAAGTGAAAGGTGCTGCCATCAATGTTTTTCAAGTGTAGGACCTTAAAACATGGTGGTCACATCAGTAAGTGCTCTATTGCTCAAATAAACAAAAAACAATAATGAAAGGAAATTTGGTTTTATATATACACAAATATTTAAGTGAAAAATATTAGGGTTCTGTTAATATTGATCTTTAGGGTCTTTCCATGAACCAAAACCAGATTTGAGGACAGAGCCATAAAACTCAGATGTTGCGCTCTTAGCTCTATACCTTATTTCCCTAACCATCCTTCCCCCAGAAAATGAGTATTTTATTTATTTGTGAAGAAAAGCCTGAAAATAAATTCTATTAATTTTCCAATACATCTTGCAACTATACCTTCTGTGTGCATCATCCCTAAAGACAGTGGGTAGAGACAAGAAGGTAGTTGCAGTAATATCAAAAACGAAGAAGCTAATTTAGCATCCTTTAATGTCAGCCTCAATTCAGAACCTCAAAGCTTAGTATTTTCACAAATGAGCTTTGAGGAGTCTGTGAGATTTTTGTCAGATTTTTGTGAATCTGATATTGGCAAATATTTATTGCAAGGATAAGACAATATTATGCAAAGCAAAGCCAACTGTTATTAGCTTCGCCATTTTTTCTTTTTAAATGAAACAATTTGCACTTAGAGAGAAAAGCAAATGCCAACACACCTTTCTAGAGCAGTCTATTCCATTTTAACTGTAAGGGCCATTCATCACTGAGTCAGTTGCTCCCTTGCTACGCCTGCAGCAAGTTCCAATTCAAGTACATTAAGCAATTGCTCTTTTGATAATGCAACGAACTGATAGCACCGCAACTTTATTACAGCTGAATTGCTTATCAAGTAACACTTGTGGAAGTCTCTACTTTCAAATAGAAAGAGTAAGGCAGAAGTCGGAGTAAAGGGAATTCACAGAAATTAAGTGTTGTATTTTAAATAAAACTATTTTAAGTTTGTTCATTTGAGGTTTTTTTTAAGTGCTGCCGAGGACAAATATGTTCAACATTCATGGTATACAGGCTTTTAAAAATGCCTTTTTTTAATGAGGTACAATGCTGTAAAAGGAGAGAGGAGAAAAGCTGGAAAGCTGGTTTTGCAGGATGAGACTGCATCATAAATTCATCAGGAAAGGAACAGTACACATTGGTACACGTTGTCATAGTTCTGGCACCGCACATCCCTGATTTTAATTGAGACCCCTAGGCACTTCTAAGTTAAAAACAACAAAGAGCAGCTCTAGTAATACTGAAAAATGATCCAAATCTGGAAATCTTGGCTATCAACTCTAAAAATCATTTTTGCCTAAATCTTTGGGCAGTTGTTCTTTTCCTTTGTTGTTTTTTGCTGGTGTGTTTTTTTAATTTCCACAGCAAACTGGCATTTTGGTGAAAATACATTTAGCCCCAAATCCAGTTTTCTGTTGAAAAGTAGATTAAAACACAAAATTCAGCTAGCTGTAGCCTTACATTGCTATTGATAACAAAGGAAGAATATTAAGTGTAAAAGACTGAAATCTCAGCAGAAGTTGTAGGACTAAAGGACATGTCTATAAACTACCTTTAAAATAATGGAGGCAACTTAAAAGTGTACTGGTGGCAATTCTCAAAATGTGCAAACTTCACATGAGATACATAGGACTATGGATATGATGTCATCGGTAGCTTTGATCTGTCCTTACTCTTCTCTGTACTGGCCATAAGGAGTAGCTTAAACACTTAACATAACATAGCTAAGTGCAAGAATGAATTGGTGCTTCCATGGGAAGAGAACAGTTTTTAAATACAAACTCTGCATTTTTATTACTCTATTTCAAAGCAAATTATCCACAGAGTATAAACAATTTTATTAATTTTATTTTATTTAAAAAAAAGGAGTTAACCTTTGCAGTTTGGGAGATTTATTTTCAATGTAAATTGTTGTTTCCAAGTCGAGTGCTTTTTTGGCTACTTGACTAGTTAAGCATCTAAAGAGAGGGAAAGTCAAATGCAAGATAGCAGCACTAAGAGTTTTTCTATAAATATGAAAAAAATAAAACGTTGTGCAGATCTGCGTGATATTAATTCACAGTGATTCTAATTACCAAAGCAATACTAGGTCTTTTGATAAAAAGATCTATTCCAAGCATCACCTTTTATCTCCTAGTTGATTGTAAGCATATAGGAACCATTTTGTTGCATGAGAAGACTTAAACTTTCCAACTCATTATAAACCACAATGTCGTCTTCGTATAAAAGAAATCCTCACTCACTTTAATTTTGTATTGCACCAGAATTGCTTCTCTCCAGTTGCCACAAAGGAAAATAAGAACTGCCATCCTAATGTAGGTCAATGTCCAAATACTCCAAATTCCTCTTCAAAGGTACTCGATAGCAGATGTCCTCATGTATAAAACTCCCCTAATGGATATTTATGCCATAAACCACTATTCTTTAGCCCACGCCAATCAATTTTATCTCCAGTCAAGATGTAAAATTCTGAAGAACAATGAGCGTTTCCAGGTTTCACCTCGCTGAGCACTAATGTGAAACTGCAACCCCTGTAGGCATGGCAGGCTCACCCAGTGGCCCGAAAGATGCGTACGTGTGGCCGGTTCTACTACTCTGTTCTCTGCCTTTTCCTCAGCCACTCTCCCTCTGGCATTGCTGGACAAGCTGAACACTATTTTGAAACAGCCTTTAGCACAACAGAGCAGACACAATCTGGATGGTGAGCGTAAATGCTCCAGTCAAGCCTAAAATGAGTCACATGCATCTTTTGTAAAACTGATTTAAGAGAGGAAAGCTTACTTATTTCCTTTTCCTTTCTGTACCCAACATGCTTTTATTTTTGTCCCCACAGAGTGTGTGGGAGTTAAAAAAAAAAATTATCTTGTGTATTACATAAATGAAAACTGGCATTTTAAACTTTTTTATTTCGAAACATTTAAAATTTAACTTATTAAAAAATTTCAGCATTTGAGAAAAACAAAACAAAACAAGAAAAAACTTAGCCCGGCAAGTTCTCAAAGAGTGGAAGAGTGAAAATTGCTCATACAGGTCTGTGCCCCACCCAGCTCCCAATAGCTCATTCCCAACAAGCAAACATTGAGTTTAATAAGCAACAACACATCTCCAATTTTCAAAAGGAGATGAGCATAGTGGAATGGGTTCAGTTCATAGGCAACAAATGAGCTTCTCATATAGTCATGAGCTGAAAATCCCAGCCCTTTACCCCATCCTCTCAAACACGCACAGTCTTTCCCTAGCTAGTTTAATTTAGATGGGTCCCCTAGAATATGTGGGCAATTGTCAAAAAAGCGGTATTTGGAGATAAAGCATCCATGTCCCTCAAAGAAGGCTGAGATGTTTTCCCAGCCTGCTCGTTCAGCTGCCCATCTGCTATCACATGCTGCATGTCAAACTTGATCTCAGGACTGTCAGCACAAAAGGACGTGACAGACTCAAGTGGGTGACACAAATAAGGAGTGACATTTGCAACGTAAATACACAAGCTGGAGAGATTAACCGGTAACTATTTCCATGCCAAAAATAACTGGTCTGCCCCTTTTTTGCCTTATTACTCCAGATTGCAGAGTAGAGTAGAAGTAATGTTTTTGCAGGTGTGATAGATGGAGGAAGCGGCAGTGTAGAGATACACACCTGGAGGCAGGCTTGTTTGTCTAAAGGCTTCTTAATCTTCTGTCACATTTTGATCTATTAAAATATACTGCCCCTCCCTCCAGACCTTGCTTGTTGCTGCACAGGCCATTAATATTGCAATTACATATGGTATTCAGTCTAGGTAAGTAAAATTACGTATCACTTAAAAACTTGACTTCTATCTTAGCAGTCATCTCTTCCTCAACATATTGGGACTATTTGTCAGGTAAGTATTTCCTTTGAGACATCCTATAGCAGGAAATTAACAGACACTCTGCATGTCCATCATCCATCCGTTATGCAAAATTCCTCTTCATCAGCCTCCTTTCAAAGCCAACACAACCTGGTTCCAAGCAGAAGTCAGTGTGTGTTTCAGTAAAAGGCAAGGGTCAGGTTGTGCCGTTCTGCTGTAGAGGCACGATGCCCTACTCTGCGTGGGGCTGAGCCCCTCTTCCAGCGTCAGGACTAGGCAAGCATCAAGGTGCCAGTGAGCCCGAATGAGAGGAGCTCGGTCTGACTCAAAGCCAAAGCCTATTAGAAACGTAACAAGTGATTTCCACGGTCATTTTCTGGAACGAGTGACTAGCTTTGAAATTTCAGAACATTTTGCAATACAATCCAACCAACCCCAAATTAAGTAATTAATCTGAAATGCTCAGAAATCTACTGCCCATCAGAAAAATGAGTTAAACATTCAAATGCACTCACTTTTCCTTTTCGTCTTGCCTGAAACCCCTTCTCCCCTTGGTCTTGGTTTGCTCTCTTTTCATTTCATCTTTCTGTCCTCCAGTATTAGCTAATGAGATACACAAGGCATTCAACTTTTTGAGACTGCTACTTTCTTTCTAAGTAGTTTTAATGAAAAAAGTTTTCAGGCACTACTATTAAATGAAAATAGTGTAGGATCACTTGTGATTTTCAACAAGCTGCCAGTCTTTTGGCGTCATCACTTTTCCTCCCTTTCTCCAATTAAAAAAAAAAAAGTATTTTTTAGATCAGTTTGCAGAAATACATTTCATTTTGGAATTCACACACATATTCTTTCTAAATCACTCATCTGAATCAAATTCATATCCAAATGACAACGAACAATTACACAGTTATTGAAGGGGAGTTCATTTTCTCTAATCATCCTGTATATTGAAAAGGAAAAAAAAATACAAAAAATGTCTTTTACTCTAACAGAGAGATTAAAAAAAAAAAAAAAAGAAGAAGAAAAGAAATATACGCTGGAAAAATTAATGGAGTCTCCATCATCTTAAAAGGTTTTAACAATCCCTAGGGTCAAATTATCACACTGCAGTTCTGGATACCTTAATGTAAAATTAACATTGGTACAATATAATCTTGCTGTTCCTTGTTCACTTCTCTACTAACCTGGCTTTCTTATAGCTCTGTCGAACATGGATTTGACTGCTGGACAACTTAGCTCTGACTTTTACTTGGCAGATCCGACCTTCAGAGAGGAACATATCTACAAGCTGTGATATATACTGCTCACAAAGTGAAGTGCAGAGCTCATCCGTATGGACAGACTTTATGGCCTTCTGAAAGGACTTCTTATGTATACATTAGCTGCAAATATTCTCATCCTTTGTAGAAGCAACAAGCTCCACTGAATCCTAATGAACTTTTTGCCTTACAAACACACAGCTTGATAGGACACAGTTATCAAATGGAAAGAATTCCTCTTAATTACTTTCCTTTCCTCTGGTTGTTATACTACAAGACAGAGCTAATGCCACTCTAACTCAGTAGCTGTTTCTAGAACACCACTCTATCCAACTCTGATTTATCTCATCTTTAAATAAAATTATCTCCATCTTTCTAATCTTTCTTCACGCAGAAGCCTTATTATTTTTGCCACCAGGCTGCGGAATCCTCTTCTGACAGCTCTACTTTTTATATCACAGAGACCTACCATGAAATGCAATATTCACAGGGCAGGAGGCCCATCTTTTCCCAAAAGTGCTCTTCAGTCTTTTAAAGATTATGTCCCATCATCCATTTGCTTTCTGACTAACTTTTCAGACTAACCAGAGCTTGTCCTTTCCAGGAATTCTGTCCAGAGTCAGCATCCCCACACACAAGGGGACAAAAGTCAAGGCACCAATTAAGAGGCCCTTAACCTATGAACTACTTATACAGCTCTAATGCCAATCCAAAAAGGCTATTTCACCTCATTTATTGGTATCAGCATGTGGCAAAAGCTTGGCCAGGCCCCACTGCAATGTATCCTTGATACTAGGCGCCTGGGAAAGCCTAGAGCCATCATTAATAAGAATTTCCTGGGTAGTGGTTTGAGAAAGTCCTTGCAAAAGCGACTCCACTGTTTCTACCTTTCCTCTATCCCTTCACAGGGCTGTCCCAAACCAGACCTTTTTTTTTTTTTTTTTTTCTCTGACAGAAGTTCCATTTTAACTGATATGATTCTGGAAAACAGCTCTGCGTCATTTAAGCGAAATTATCAAGGATGGAACAGTCTAGTCAGAGGTGATAAACTAGAGTCGGGCTGCAGCTGAAGTGGGAGGAAAATTCTGAAAACAGCATTATGCGTTGTTTCTGCTGCTGCAAGGCTGTTCTGAATGGTGGTAAAGTACAGTAACACCATAAACGTGTTCACGCATACCACAGACTTACTACAAAGTCATTTGCAAGAATTCAGGAGTAGGTAAGAGTCTATGCTATCCTAGGATGGAATACACTTGAAACTCAAAAAGTGCAATAAATCTCCTGCACTATAAATGTCTAGAAGCAATATAGGAATGTTAATTCCAAAGAGCATGGGCAGTCTGCCTCTCCTCGATTTGCTAACTTTTGGAAGAAGATCTGTTAACATGCAGTACACCAGATCCATTCCTTCCTGCCAAAGGCACTGCAAAGAGCTGCACAGCGCAGTATCTGCTCACTTTTGTAACACGACAGGAGCAACTACAGTTAAATAATATTAATGCAGATTAACTCCAGCAAAAATTATAACAGACCAAAGCTGAGAGTCCCATCTGGTCAAGCCAAAGACAGAAAGAGACAGCACTGCTCAATGCTGTGGGAGAATCAAGGTCTCAGATATGTGATATGGAATTACCTCACCAGGAGCACTACATGCACACTTGCTGTTTCTATCCATTGTCGTGGAACACAGGAATCACAAAACTGTATCATCTCTTTACCACTTCCCAGAGATAATGCAGTAGGACTCGTTATAAGTAGCTTTTGATATAAGCATCAAGAATTTCACTGAATTTCACTGAATTTTTATAGTTGGAAGGGACCATAGAGATCATCTAGTCCCACTCCCCTGCTGGAGCAGGATTGCCTAGAGCTTGTCAGAGCATGTTACTCAAGACAGGTCCAGGCGGGTCTTGAAAATCTCCAAGGAAGGGGACTCCACAACCTCCCTGGGCAGCCTGTTCCAGGGCTCTGTCACCCTCACTGTGAAGAAGTTTTTCCTCATATTTGAGTGGAACCTCTTAAGTTCCAACTTGTGCCTGTTGCCCCTTGTCCTCTCACTGAGAACCACAGAAAAGTCTGGCTCCCTCCTCCTTCAACCCTCTCTTGAGATACTTGTAGGCATTAATAAGGTCTCCCCTCAGCCTTCTCTTCTCCAGGCTAAAGAGTCCCAGCTCTCTCAGCCTTTCCTCATAAGGCAGATGCTCCAATCCTTGAATCATCTTTGTTGCCCTTCGCTGGACTCTTTCCAGTAGTTCCCTGTCCCTCTTGAACTGGGGAGCCCAGCACTGGAGGCAGGATTCCAGTTGTGGCCTCACCAGTGCAGAGTAGAGGGGGAGAATGACTTCCCTTGACCTGCTGGCCACACTCTTCCCTGTGCAGCCCAGGATTCTGTTGACCTTCCTGGCCACAAGAGCACACTGCTGGCTCATTGTCATTTTGCTGTCTACCAGGACCCCTAGATCTTTCTCTTCAGAAGTTGCCTCCAGCAGGTCCACCCCTAACCTGTACTGGTACCTGACATTTTTCTTCCCCAGGTGCAGGACCCTACCCTTTTCCCTGTTGAACCTCATGAGGTTCTTCCTTGCCCAGCCCTCCAGCCTGTCCAGGTCTCGCTGGATGGCAGCATGGCCCTCCGGGGTGTCAGCCACCCCTCCCAGTTTGGTATCATCAGCAAACCTGCTGAGGATACACTCTGTCCCCTCCTCCAGGTCACTGATGAATATATTGAACAGCACGGGTCCAAGTATTGACCCCTGGGGGACACCACTGGTTACAGGCTTCCAACTTGAACCTGCTCCATTAATCATTACCCTTTGAGTCCTGTCACACGGCCAGTTCTCAATCCACCTCACGCTCCGGACAGCCGGAGCGGCTGAGGGGGCCGGCCCTGCGGGGGCAATCCGCGTCCATCCTTCCCGGGAGCGGCGGCGACGATGCCGCCCGTCTCCCCAGTATGGAGCGGCGGGACCGTAAGCCACGATGAGAAGGGGGACGGCGGGGCTGTGAGGCGGCGGGAGCGCAGGCCGGCGGGGCGGGTGGCGGACGGGCCGAGCTGCCGCCATGGAGCTGAGGGTCGGGAACCCGTACCGGCTGGGCCGGAAGATCGGGAGCGGCTCCTTCGGGGACATCTACCCGGGAACTGATATTGCTGCCGGAGAGGACGTTGCAATTAAGTGTAGTGAATAGAGGAGGTATTTTTAGGGGATTCGACTCTTTGCACCTATTTACCTACTTATTTTTGCATTCAAGACAGTTTGCAGAATAAAAGAGAACAGTATACTTGCAACTGTGCAGAGAGGCAGCTAACAGACCTGTAGCAATTTCCAGACTACTACTTCAGCAAAACTCTTCAGGGAAAACCTGCTGACATGCTGCTGTTGTTGAGGGTTAACTTCAACAAGGGCAAGTGTAGGGTCCTGCACCTGGGGAGGAAAAATCCCCCGCACCGGTACAGGTTAGGGGCTGTGTGAGAGGTGCAAAACCTTCCTGGACCCAGTCGGACCAGGACCTAACAGGCTGACCTGCTGGAAAGCAGCCCTGTAGAGAGAGACTTTAGAGTCCTGCTGGACAACAAGTTAACCATGAGGCAGCAATGTGCCCCTGTGGCCAAGAAGGCCAATGGTCTCCTGGGGCGCATTAAAAAGAGCCAGCAGGTGAAGGAGGTCATCCTGCCCCTCTGCTCTGCCCTGGGGAGGCCTCATCTGGAGCACTGGGGCCAGTTCTGGGACCCCAGTTCAAGGACAGGGAACTACTGGAAAGAGTCCAGTGGAGGCCTATGAAGATGATCACGGGAATGGAGCAGCATTCTTAGGAGGAAAGGCTGAGAGACCTGGGTCTGTTTAGCCTGGAGAAAAGAAGACTGAGAGGGGATCTCATTGATGCTTATAAGTATCTAAAGAGCAAATTTTAAAAGGGTGGGGTCAGGCTCTTCTCAGTGGTGCCTGGTGATCTGACAAGGGGCAACAGACACAAGCTGGAACACAGGCAGTTCCCTCTGAATGTGTGGGAAAACTTCTTTCCTGTGAGGGTGGCAGAGCCCTGGAAGAGGCTGCCCAGAGAGGTGGTGGAGTCTCCTCTGGAGACATTCAAAACCCGCCTGGATGTGTTCCTGTCCAGCCTGCTCTACATTCTGTGATGAAGCTGGTTTAGCAGCTTGGACTAGATGACCTCTGAAGGTCCCTTCCAGCCCCTACAATTCTGTGGTTCTGTGAATTAGGCATTTAGCAATCAACTTAAAAGCCTAAACAGGAAATCTTCCTCAAACTGAAATAAGTGGAAATTTTTTTTAAGATCCAGAGTTTCACTCTTTCTATTTATTTCTTTCTCTGTAAAGGCACATAAACAGGCTCTCGTCAAAAGCCTAAGGAAATGTTTTGCTGTCCTGCCTTCAACCTGTCCTGCTACACTCCACGCCCGCACACAGTGACTGACCATGTGTGAATTATCAGACAATGGAGTCAAACGTGATGACTGTTTCCCATAACAAGCTCCTGAGCGATGTCCTCTGGGCAATCCTGCTTTAGCAGGGGAGTTGGACTAGATGATCTCTAGAGGTCCCTCCCAACGCTGACAATTCCCTGATTCAGTGAAATAAACGAAGTCCACCAACTCTCCAGCATTTAGCACTGCACCTTTCAGTAGGGTCTGAAAAAAGTCTGAACTCTGAATGCTTTTATAAAGGTTAGTACAGCATATTTTGTACTTTTCAAGAGACAGAGTGTAACTCTTAACAAGTTGAATGCTGAGTGTTAGATGTCCTTAGGCATTTCTACAGGGGAAAAAATTAACAGAGTCTTTCAAGCCTCTCGTGAAGTTTAAGTGAGGGCTTGACTGATGACCCTTAACATTTTAAAAATCCTTCTTTAAAAATATGAACTAAGTCCACTATTTCTTTCTATAAATAATACCTTTCAAAGTTTTATTCATGCTTGGAATGGATTCAGAATTTTAAGTGAAGTAAACATTGTTTCATAATCTGAGGAGTGCCAAACAACAAAATATTTTCCCTCCAACTTATTTCTGTTTCATAACATTAGTTTATAATGTAACAGGCAAGTAAGTGGAAAACATCCGGTAGACTGATTTTTAAGACATCTTACTAGATCAGCAGTAGATACAGGGGATTTAAAAATTTGTATTTTTTTTAAAAAATATAAGATGAGGAAAGATCAAATAATTTTCATGATTAAAAAGAAATAAAAAACTGTGGTTAAAAATGACCTATCAAATTTAATAAACTGTTTAGCTCATGTTTAGAGGTGCTCAGAACTAACACTAAAGTGAACCAACTTTCATTTGAAAAAGCTCCTGCAGATCTGCAAAGCTGCTGCTGATTATCCCAAACCAACAAACAGGAGGACTGGAATGTTAAGCATATCACACAAAGCCAAGGAGAAATACGTCTTCTAGGCAAGGTCACGCTACCCAAACTGCAATGCTTCCTTGCAAATGTGTTTGTCCAGAAAGGTCAAACATAACTTCCCTTCTGCAAGGTCTGGAGCTTATTATTCTCTGCGATGATTCACACCATATGACAACATTCCTGTTTGAAAAACAGAACCAGTACAACTTTAAAACAAGCACGTATTTCCATTCAGGATGCTGTAAGTTTAAGTTGATGAGCTGTTTGAGCCTTTGAAGACCTATGCAGTTGCTCTATTTGATAATATACCCAGCTGCCTAGGTTGGTTTTCCCGTTTTATTACGACAGCATCCTTGGGATGGAATACCAGCATCAAACAACTGAATCCTTATACAACTCCCCACATGGCCTGTGGCATGTGTTAAGTCAAAAAGCAGGTAACAAAGAACATTACTGGAACTAGTCGGCAGTACTGGCAAAGTTTCAAGCCTAAAGTTTCCAAACAGTACAGCTTGGGAAGTGTTGATAAGACCCAGGCAGTAAACAGACGCTGAACAAACGTCTCAGGAATGGCAACGTGAAGTGACAATTCAAGCTAAGTTACCACAATAAGATTATTTTATCTCTCTGTACTGCGAAAAATAATACGTCAACGCTGTTCTTAGTAAGTGACAGAATGAGGTGCTGCAGCCCCATGCAAGAGTAAGTCGCTCACAGGGAGGGGAAAAATGCTGCATAGGACGCAGTCATTGCATGGATTGATTTCTTCCATCTCTCACCAAGGATAGTTTTAATCCGAGGTTTTGAGCAGGCACCAAGCCGTGCCCACACACTATGAACGAGGCTGTGTGCTGTCTACAAAGTGTGCTTTAGTGTGGCTTAGAAACAGTCGGTGTGAAGGAAGACAGTTCACTGATGCAAGGGGGCCAAAGTCAAAACAGCTTTATGGCATCTTCAGTCACAACCATTAGTTTCACTGATGGCTGTAAATGCATAATGAGAACATTTCTGAGAAGATGATCTCCCAGAAGCTTTCTCACTATGCACACTCCTGGCGGGTGAGGAAAATGCCACATGATTTCTGCGCGTTGACACAGTCACAGAGCTGCATTTAGACCGAAGCAATTATCTGCTGTACAGTTCTCCTCCTAAAAGCTCTGTTTCAAAAACATCAGCTTTTAAAAGTTAATCACTTTTAAAATAGTGGAATAGCGATTAATCAACATTCACTAATTTGCAGGGTCTCACTGTGTGAGAATGTGGTGGTCATCATTATAGTTGCCTAAGAAGTATTCTCAGAGATAGAAGTTTCTTGCCTTTCCCAGAAAATTTTTGCCACTGTCTCCTCACAGTAGCTTGGAAGAGCATTGAAAACAGACAGTAATTATATACAACTTGGGACAAAGTGGTTTTGAAATAACAGGATGAAAACATATATATTAGCTAACAAGATTTAAACCATTGGAGCAGAGAGAGCACACTGAGTCTCCATGTGTTAGACAAGAGAATTCTGCATTTCTCCTTACGTTGGAGAGTCCTCTTAAAGCCTTATTTTAAGCACACCCACTAATATAAGGTGTATAATGCATTAAACCCATCTTTTCTCATCTAGACTAGGCATCATAGCTTGGTACTGCTTGTGGGATAATGGGTATGTTTGGGAAAACCACTTAAGCCACCCAACTGATTTCCTATAAACCACTTAGCAGCCTTGACTGCAAGCTGGGCTGTTTTTCATATCATGCAACAAAGCTGAACAGCCTTGAATCCACCCTTGCTTTCCCAATACTGCCCACTCATTCCCTCCTTCCCTTCTTTGCCTACCAACACGTATTCACACACAGATCACATTTCCTATTACTACTACTTTTGTAATGTTATGTATGATTTTGATACTACCAAACTTTTAAATAATACCTTTGCCCTGATAGTGACCTAGGATGTCTATATAGCATCTAGAAGCTGTTTGGTTATTTAGCAAAACCCAGTTTGCAACTGCATTTCAGCCTGAATTTACACAGTGACAAGGGCGTTGACCAATCACCTAAACAAACCTATGTCAGGAGATTTGAAGTTTTCTCAGCTTTCAAAGCATCTGCAGCAGGTTGGCACACAAGACATACAGAAGACCCATGCCATTTTGAAGACAGAGGCCACGTGGTTTTGTGAGACAACATAGGATGTCTATGTGTCAGCAATTACTCCTCTGTTTGAGATTAAATCTGCGGAAGTTCAACCGATAGAGCTGGAAGACGCGTTTCTGGACTTACAAGTCCTTCTTCAGATCTGAGAGACAGCTAACACCTAATAACTGTGATACCTACTTTTCTGACCAAATAACAAGCTTTCTACTTGTCAGTGAGCTGAGCTCCAACTCAATTTCAGAAGAACATAAATAACCTATATTCATTCAAGGGAAATACTCCTCAGATCAGGAAAAGCTGCTGAACTGACATACAGGTTTATTCAAACCTGTGTTACATAGTTATGGCTGTTTAAGTGCTTTATTCTTCAAAATGTTTGCCAGACATCTTTCTTACAAAGAGAAATGCCTAACAGTAAACTTCATTTGGTGTCTTTCTGTTTTCCGTTGATACAACTCTAGCAGCAATTGAAAGACTCCTCTGTGTATTCCTGACCAAAATATGACTGTCTTTTATTAATCCACTGAAAATGCATGTAACTTCTAAACATTAATAATTTTAGTTCAAAGCAAAAATATTACATTTTTCTGTTTCCTATTGACTTCATGCTTGCTTAATGTTCAATGGCTGTTCCTCAAGCCAAGACCCTTCCTCAGAGACAAACCCATCATACGCTCATAAAACCTGACGCCTGGGTAGCACGTTCCTACTTCAGATTGAAAACGTTCACTGAATCCCTGTGCATATGATGCTTTGAAGAAACATGCTCTCCTAATTACATCCTGTCAGCAAACAGCTGGAAGAATAAGCAGGTGAATGCAGCGAAGTCTGCTCTTATTATAACAAAACAGTTTTCCAAATTAAGAATGGGCAGTTAACGTATATGCAGACATCACAAAGTCTGCATCAAAAAAGCGCCAGTTTTCCCCATTTTCTTCAGCACATAGAACTTAACCTGTAGATTCACCAAGGAAGTCCCTCATCCACTTTCAGTATATGGCAACCCAGATGTTAATCACAGCCCTAGTGAAGTGTTATGCTAGAGGACAAGACAATTTCATACCATTTATCTTATGTTATTCCTGCTTCTGCTTCTCTCTCTGCATCTAACACCTCCTTTCAGATGAAGGAACTAAAGAAATTTGTCACCTTTTCTTCCATCTACACCTTTTGCAGCCACAACTTCTCTGTGTGCAGGTCTGTAGGCAGCGTGCAAGGTTTCTCAGTGCCATCCATATTTCCACCACTGGATTAATCAGAGCAACTCACAGCTTTCCAGCTGCACATGGCAGAAGAAAGTGCTTTTGCTAGTGATGTGATGAACTCCCTGCAGGTTTCAAACATCTGTGAGATTCTGTACCACCTTCTGTCATTATTTTTTTAAAACTGTTCTGAATTGGCCCCAAACCACCTAAGACAGCAGCCCCATCTCCACGTCTAACCACTGCATAACTCTTATTAATGTGCTAGTATTAATTGAAGCATTAAAGGATAATAAAGCTGCAATTCAGAAATACCTCTACATCTATTCTTTAAATTCCTCCCAAGTGAAGGTTACTGGACAAGTAATAATGAGGAAAATTCAGCTCTAATGATATTTTCCTTCCAAGATATTTCAGTTCTGAATTCAGACGGGAGCACAGTGTCGAGGCTATGCTGATAAGTAAAGGCTGAACATCGCTTTCTAGAGATAAAAAAGGTGAGAGTTGATGTTGATTGTCACTGGTCTCTCACTGTTTCTCAAGGACACTGACAAAAAGTATAACATTGGCCTGCCTGTAGGGTCCTGTAGGCAGAATAACTGGCATACTGCACTCCCAGTATTCAGACCAGTCAGCTGAGAACTGGGGTGAAATGAAACGGAACTAAATCAGGACCAGAGGAAATGGTCTGAAGTTGCAGCAGGGGAGGTTTAGATTAGATATGAGGAAGAATTACTTTACTGAGAGGGTGGTCAGGCACTGGAACAGCCTGCCCAGGGAGGTGGTGGAGTCACCATCCCTGGAGGTATTTAAGAAACGTGTAGACGTGGCACTTCAGGGCATGCTGTAGTGCCCGAGATTGTTGGGTTGGTTTTTTGTTGGTTTTTTTTGTGTGTCTGTGTGTGTGTGTGTGATTGGACTCAATCTCAAAGGTCCGTTCCAACCATGAAGATTCTGTGATTCTGTAAATCACATGCATTTGGAATGGTCATTCAGAAAGTTCCAAGAGATTTGGGAGGGGTTGTTTCCCCCATCACCAGACTTATTCGGGTTTGGTCCCCAAAAGAGTAAAAACCTTCAAGTATTTAGGATTTTCCTCAAGCGAATGCTCTGCTAAACTGCTGGGGTCTCCAATGTCTCACTTTAAAAACAGGTCAGATGCATCTATTCCATGTATCCTTGTAACTCCACGCTGATGTTCACCCCTTGCAGTGTGCGATAGCTGTGACAATCTTTCTGGACCATGATGTTGAATGGTCCCCAGCACTGTCCTCCTCTAGGCAACTGCTGTGCACGCTGAGGGCAGAGTCCTTCAGGTTCTGGGGGTAAAACTCTCACCTCTGGAAGCTGTGGTGCATGTCAGCCTTCCAGCCCCTCACCTTTAGGACAGGACTGGAGATGAATTCATCAGGTCCAGCTTAAGAGTTTTCTTTAAAACGGCCATCAAAAAGCAGCATTGCTTGACATCATAGCGACAAGGCTGCTGATTAATGATACCTACTAGTCACTTCAGGCCTTGGTGTCTTTAAGCTCTGTCAACAAACAGATGAGTGCTCAAGTTCTTGGTGCCTCATGAGTCATTAAAATTTAAGCCATAACACAAAATAGAGCAAGTTGTTGTTGCCATTGTTTATCAGTGCAGAAACTCCCAGAAGGAGCATTTGTCATCACAATCTGAAAACATTCACAGGATTGCAAGGGGAACAAAACGAATATTAAAAAATATCACACCTGCAATCTGTAGGAAAACTGAAGTACAACCATTCTTATGGCTTAGCTAGTCTAAAGAAAAAACAGCAACAAGCCGATAGCTTTTCAGAGCATGAACAACATATTTTTATGACAGTCTTGGTTTTCTCTTCTAAGCAAATCTATTGCTGGCAAAAGGTGTTGGACTGGCTGCCTAGGGGATCATGTTCTGGGGCATGGATCCCACCAGATCCTGCAGCGGATAGTGGGTAAGTGTTTCTGTCTTGACTGCAAGACAAAACTGCAGAAGTTGTCCTTGGTCAATAATCACTAAGTACTGCTGGAATTTGTTGAAATGTTATTAGGTAGCTGAAAAATGCCTCCAAGAGGGAAATTTTCAGTTCACATGGAACTCAGTTATGGTAGTATCTGTTTTGATAGGAATAGAAAAAAAAAAAAAAACAACCTAGAATTTAAAACCATCTTTTAGCAGACAAAGAAATCAGAATAAATGGATTCCATGTAAAGAACTGGTTCACTTGAAATGTCAGCATCTCTCACTTTTTTAAGATTTTACTCCTTTTTTTTGGGAAAAAAAAAAAAAAAGTGCTATCTGCTGTGAATTTTCCCAGTAAGAACAAGAAAGAACCCAAGAAAGAACCACTTTCATCCTATCCTTTCATTACTATTAACATCCCAGACTCTGAAAAGCAACCCGATGAAGACAATAGTCTGCAAGCCTACAATAACTGTGTATCACTGATCAGCAAGTCCAGAAAACACTTTCTGTACTGCATAAAGCATTGTTTTCTGACAACAAACTTAAGAGGATTTCCCCCGCTTTTAAAAATAGCTTGTACTAATCAAAACAATATTTAAACATAAGCTGAAAACATGCTTTATGTAAATATTAGTCAAGAAAGGTTGCAAAGCTATGAACCTTAATTACATGCACCACTAAATCTGAATGTGTTGCATAGGAGCACAGAAATTAGATACTTGTACATGCTAAGAGTAATAATCTCAGAAAGAAAGTGTGATTTAACTGTAGTCTGTTATGTTCAGACAATTGTTATTTCTTTTCTCCGAAGGTATGGCTGTAGCTAAGTGAGAGGGGAAGAACAAGTTTAAGTACTCTACAAATCAGAATGAAGATCAGGAATAAGTAGCTGTACTGAAAAAAAGCACAGATTTAAGAAAAGGTTTTCATGACCAGATGTCCAAAGTCCCACTCTTACATCTTGTGAGAAAACAAAGCTATTGTAATTGTTCCCAAAATCTGGCTGAGAAAAAAAAAAAAAAACACCTAAAAACAGTACAACACAAAAAACCCACAACAAACACGTCTTTGGAAATGATAGTGCCAACCTGCACCCTTCAGAGCTTTGGATCGGTCTTATTAAGCTAGAGACATCTAACGTACCTGTCATGCATGTACCCACTCATCCATCTGTACAATCAGGCATATTAGTGCCTCTGAGTATGGTCAAACAACAAATCCACAATATAGATACCTCAGAGATTTTATGAAGCCCTTGTGAAGCATGGTATGTGCAGGTAAGTATGTAACACCTGGAGAACTTCCAGGTGGAGAACACCTGGAGAACACACACTCGAGAACTTCCTCCCCAGCAGGAGAACATTTTTTCTTCTGCATGATGACAGTCTAACATCACCATCCACTGGACCATAACATTAATTCCAACCCTGCAAAAGTACACATAAAATTCTGTAACAGGGTCAGTGTCTCTTCCGACTCATCAGTAGATGGATGGGATTCAGGGAAGGAGATGCACCAGCCAAAAACTACAGTAAATTGCCTCTTAATCTTCTCTGTGGTGGTGCTCACTGAAATGTGTATTAACTATATTAATGTGTGATCCTTTTTAAACTAATGCACACAAAAAGGAAGCTTAAGTCCTTTTGTTTATACTTAGGGCTTCTTTTCCTTTTTTTGGTGTCAACTCTTGGAAGGCAGTCTGTCAAAATACATTACTAGCCGTGCTCCCCCGTGTCTGTGGAGGTGGCATGGCAATCAGCAAGGGACTACCAATATTTTCATGAGACTCTCAATGTTTTCACCTTAATGTATGAAAAATCCTTTGACCTGCAGTGTTCATGTAGATATGGCATAAAGATATGGAGGACTTCTTCCCTGCCGTCTCATGAAAGTTAAATGCCATCCACAAGTTCTCATCTCAAAATAGGCAGGACAACAGGGCAAGCAAAATGCATTTGTTGGGGGAAAAAATTTATTCATGTTACTTGAATAGTCTACTGAGAATGTGCTAAAACAAACACAGAGCTTAATCAGTAGAAATCAAACAGAGAGACTCTCTGACGTGGCAATGAGGAAAGAGCGTTTATAGCTTTCCCAGATTTTATATGACTTGTTAGTGGCTCCAGTGTAATCCACATTAAAAGTGAGAAATTTCTCATCAGAAAAAGTCACATTGCCAGGAGATAACTGGGGGCAAAGTATCTCAGCAAGGATGCCTCATCCTTTGCATTTGATATATTTTTAACAAAATGCCTTAGGATTCCCTCTTCGTCATTTGCAAGGGAGACACACATTTAGGAAGTGAGAGGTTTTGAAGGCTGGACTTCAATTCTATTGCCTTCTCCCTGAGCAGGTCCCCAAGTGAAAGCTCATTCCCACATTAACTGCCAAAATAATGTCAGTTACTAATTCCCCCCCCACCCCCCTTTCTCCCTCTCTCCTCCTTACCCCCCTAAAAAAATGTTGTCCTTTGGCCTGACCGCCAAATCAAAGCGAGGAATTCAAACAACTCATTATCAATTCAAATTGAATTGGAGACACAGCTAAGACATAGGAATTCTGAATTAGTCATGGAAATGCTGCACCTTAGCGTAATTTAAATGACCAGCTTTTTGTAATTACCCAGTGTACTGAAAATTGCCTAGAGGTTGCTATAGCTCATATGTTATAAATAGGATTGATAGGAAAAATCAATGGACTACCTATCTGTTACTTGAAGTACCAGTTCAGAGGTGTCAACTCATTTGCAGCTGTTGGGATTATTGGTTTGATCACATACGATTTAGCATTCCAGTAAAAAAAAAAAAACCAAAACCAAACAAAACCCCACAAACCCATTTACATTGTTTTGTTTTCTTCCATCTTTTGGCACTTTATTCCCCAGGAACTTCTAGATGCTCAACTGAAAAGTAGCATGATACAGCCTAGGAGCAGCAAGTGGCAGTAGGACTCCAAATCTTAGGGTTTTCCACTTGTTTCCTGAGTTTTCCCTTAGAAGGAAGGCTTCTCAACAGACAAGACTCTGTGCTTCTGTGTGTAGTGTGTCAGTGGAAGACCAGTGGAATAGAGAGTCAAGACTAAAACTGTGTTCTTCATGCTGTGGGTTACAAAATTTCACAAACAGTTAGGAAAGAGGGATGAGGAGGAACAAGGGAATGAGAAATGGCAGCTGGGGAAGGAAGGACTGAAGACAAATGTGTTAACATTTGTTTTAACACTTATTTTCAGGAAATAAGATATTTTTTCACATACTTATGTAGCTCTTCTGTGAACATGGAGAGATTATCAAGAAATTGCAGTGCAAATAAGAAGAAAAGGACAAAAAGAGAAGCTCTATAGAGTAGCCTTTGACTTTGCCAACAGTTACATTAAGCTACAACAAAAGAAGGCCCCTTACTAGTGTCATAAACTGTTTTCATCCAGACTTGGGAAATGAATAGTCTGATTATCCATAGAGGGACTGCATGAATAGAAACCGTGTTAGCTTCCTCCCTCTTAGGCTACCAACATGACCCTCAAAGTTAATGTCATTTTAACTAAGGAAGTTTCATTGAGTTACATGCATCAAACCCGAGCAATTCCCTTCTCAGGGGCAAAACAACAAAAAAGACTTTAAAAAAATCAATAATATTTTACAGGAAGATCATGTCTAATAGGCAATAATATAAGGCTTAACTGAATTCTTCATTAAGTTTTATTATCCTTGTTATACAAATTAGGTGTAAATCATGGGAGAAGAACTCCCTGTTTCATCCTCTCATCAAATTGTAATCTAATTCTCTGAACATGCTTCAGTACAGGATCTCAGATTAACTGAAATGGACATGAACACTTACTGGTATCTGTGCACCCGCAAACAGAATTATATTCCATACATGTAAAGGAATGAACACCGCAAAACCCCAAAGGAAAAAGCAAACCACTTCAATTCAGCAAAAAATAAGTCAGTGAGAAGAGCACTAGATATCACCAAAAGCAGCCAAACTAACCCAACAGGAAGGTATCAGGAGACAGGATTTATTCTTCTCCATGCAGCTTTCCAGATTCAAACATGTACTATTTTGTTTGGTTCCAAATGGTAGAAACAGAAGTGCCAAAATATCATAAGGCTATAGTGCATCTAACCTATATTACCTATTTTTAGAGCGTTAATCTCTGGGGTGCATAGCTAGTGAAAAAACTATTCTCCAGCAGATTTTTTCTGGACAACTTCTCATAACAAAGCCTAGACAAGGAGTAGAAGGCACAAGACTACTTCTGCTCTGCCCTCTCCCCAAGACTGAACCAGGAAAACTTGTCCAGCAGTAAGAATTTTGAAAAAGAAAGCATTTATAGAGGACCAATGCAAAAGCAGGAATGTCTTATCAGTTCTGCTGAAATGATACTCAAGTTTATGGCTGAATTTCACCTAAAAATGAACGCGATTAGGAAAAACCTGAACATTTCACTGAATTTCATTTTTATGTTCATTTTATGTTTATATTTTATGTTCATTTTCAAGAACATAACTTTCTTTTGATAGATGAGGACACCTGCAATCATAGTCTTTGAGTAGCGTAAGCTACTTTTTTCCAGATCTGGCAGAGTCCATTCCTTATCAAGCAAGATGTGTTATTGCTAGAACAAATTCTGCACAAACAGTAATTTTTTAGTATTCTAAGTCAGCTTAAAAAATATGCTAAATAATATTCAATATTTTAGTAGTCACTGATGACTTGTATTTTTGATAATTATTCAGCACTATATAATACATGGAATAAAATTAATTTTAGAAAAATTGGTTTTAAGAATATATATATCAGTAAGAAAGATTTGGTCACTATTTAATCATGTTTCGTAATCATTTTGAACTTTCTCCTGCTCTGGATAAAGATAAGCCCCATTACTCATGTCAGGAATCCAAAATTCATACCTTCCTCTACCGGAGCCATCATATTAAAACATGACTGCCTCCTTTTTGGGGTAGAAAAAGTGAGCAAGAGTTCAAAAGCAGGTAGAAAAAAAAGCAGCATGTGTCTGTACAGGGTCCAAACTCATTGCATATTCCAGCTCTCTTAAACTGAGTGAAATAGGAGAAGGACAGAAAGCAGAAGGGTATGCAGAAGCCTGTCATTTCCAATGTTTTCCTCTTTCAGAAAGTGTTAGGAGAACAAAAGCTGGGATTTTGTAGAAGGTGGGTTTCTTCCTCTCAACATGAAGTTTCCCTACACATAGCCAAGTTATATAAACTTCGCAAGAATTAAAGCACAAATTCCACTTGGCTTTAACTTGAACCGCAGCCTCTTTTTCAGAGCTGTGTAATGCTGCCAGTATCTGATGGCACCAAAACCACATTAGAAGATCACTCATGTTGCAAAGTAAAGCACCCAGAAAGCTAGGAAATACTGAATCAAGATTGCCGATGTCGCTCTAATTTGCCCCGTTCACATATAGATTGATTGTAAGCTTTACTTACAGGACCATGTTCAATTTTTTCCCAAAGCACCTATGATTCTGCAGTGCAACGAATACAGAGCACTCAACAAATCAATACCTTTTTTACTGAAATTAAGTGCTCATTACATTTAACAGAACCAACTCCACTTGTAAGACTGCAGAAATAAGTCAGATCTCTTCTTGCACAATGCAAGCATGATGAATCAATGAAATGCAGAAGTGATACCACAGAAATCAGCAGATCTCTTTTTGCACAATGCCCAGCAGCCCTGAACTGAAAATTTAACACCGGTTTCCTTGAAGTGCAGAGTTTTGAGAAGCCCTACTGAACTTACGAGGAGTCAAGGAGATGTCAGCATCCAAACGACCACGCTTTACAAAGAATTTTGGCACATCAAGTCGTACATTGTGTGTGCATGCTACTGATTAGCGTATCAACCTTTAACGCATCCTATATTGCTGGAGTTGCTCAAATACTATATATGTATATAAAAAACTTGAGCTAAGCAGTATTATAATTACTTGCACAGCTTAAGGAATTAGGGGTATTTTTATTATTTGTAATTAAGATAACCTTGCAAGGTCAATAGATAAGCTGTGGAAATGAAATCGCATCAGAACTAAGAACTAAGTTGACGAATGCCAACAGTTAATCAGGGCCACAGTGACGTTCTCAAATACTGAGAGCTGGAAGAGATGACCTCCGAAGGTCCCCTTCAGTCTACATTATTCTATCAACGGCAGTGACAGCTACCACCATATACAACGCCCTTGCTCAGACGGTCAGTTTTGAGAGAGCACTGATGCTTCATTCCAATGAAAATCTCTTTAGTGTGTCCTAACAGCACTAAAGGATGACATTAATCCCCAGCACAACTTTTTCCTCACAGGACCTAGTCCCAGGCAAACACCTAACTTGAAGACTACCTAGAATGAGACTTTACCTGCATTTTGAAATAATAAAAAAGAGACAGTGGATTATTTAAATCTAAAGGTATCAGCATGAGTAACTCTAAAGATGACCATGAACTAAAGTTGGGGGGAGGGGAGGATACACTTTTCCACTTATTTTGCATGTAACACCATTTGTGCACATATGGTTTACCTCTTGTTCTATACACTAACATAAATACATCACACACTTCTATTTTATTTTTCTACATTTATGAGCATGTTCACATTCACATTTTCCTCCAAGAGTATATTAACTAAATGCTAGAGCAAACTGGAATTGAGAAGCACAGACACAGATGAGAAAGAATAGGAAAGTGTGGGAAAGGGATAGAAAAGATCTCTGCTTATGAGTTTCCTGCCTGATCGTCTGAAGTGGAAACAACAAAACCCTTATGAAAATTAGGGATGGCTTGATGTTCCGGCCATGTGGTTTGTATCAGATGCCAACCTTTTTCAATTAGAGTACAATGTTTTTTTAAAGAAATCACATTAGTATTTTGCAGGGCCTGTTAGGATGCTTCTTTCAGGGTCACAACCATATTTCAAAGGCACTTTGGTTACATTTCCTTTTCTACTTTGTACTTCATGTATAGCATTAAAAGATGCTTAGGGGATAAAAACCAACAAACCATCCATGAAGGATGGATAAAATATCAGGACTCTTTTTACTTGACTTTTATCTAAAAAGAGTTCACTGTAAAAGAAGCATTTGCATCTTAATAGAAAATTAAACTGTACAATTAACCAACATGCAGCTAAACTAAAACACCACCACATGCAATTCTGTGTTACTGGCGCAGTAAAATGCATGGCTGTGGATAGTAATGGATGAAAATGTATGCCATGTAAACTAACACAGATTATTTATCTAACAAATTATGAGAAGATAAGTAGGACTTTAGTGAGTCCTTAGACATGCAGAACTGTCTGCACTAGCCAAATGTCACCCAAGCAGAGGAACCTGATCTAGGAGGAGACTGCCAAGGGCTACTTGAAAGGCTTATTTTCCATTATAATCTCCTAGGGAGCTGAAGGTGCCAAGTATCTCCCAGAAAAACACAGGCAGCCCACAGCCAGCTGTCTTCAGGGTAACTGGGATTCTCAGCAGTCAAATCAAACATTATCCAGGTCTCAAGTGCTCCAGGGAAAGCAAAACCAACCCAGGACATGAAAGTTCAAGAGAGCTTTGGCTTTCTGTCTAGCTCTGCCTCGTGCTGACTGTCTCTCCACTCTCTATTTAACAAGCTATCCGCTATGCACTTACCCAAGGGGAACTTCACGGGAGAATGATAGATGACCCAATTCTGATTAAACATCCTGCTTCTCTGGTATTGTTGTGATTAATCTACATCACAGTTCAGCAGCTCAGGTGCAATTACTAAGTTGGGACTAATGAAATTAGCGTTGTCTAGACAGCTGTGAAACTTCCGAGTTTATGAGGAAAATCATATCAATATGTTATTGTTACAAAAGCACTGGAGTCAACACAGTTAACAGGATGATCAATGCAAGAGTCAGTGCCTGTCATTTCCACTTTAGAGTGGCTCAGATTTTACTGCAACTATTTCTCCTCAAGTTTTCCTGCACGTGCCCCATCTTCCCATCACTCAGGGGAAAACGTGTCTTTACACTGCAAGGCACAGAGGACAGCAGTGCTTCTCCTACAGAGCTAAGCGCTCCTCACTATCACCCAGGTATTCACAGAATCCCATGGGGTTGGAAGGGACCTCTGGAGATCATCTAGTCCAACCCCCTGCCAGAGCAGGGCCACCCAGAGCAGGTTGCACAGGAACGTGTCCAGGGGGGTTTGAATGTCTCCAGAGAAGGAGACTCCACCACCTCCCTGGGCAGCCTCTTCCAGGGCTCTGCCACCCTCACAGGAAAGAAGTTCCTCCTCATGTTTAGGTGGAACTTCTTATATTCCAGTTTGTGCCTGTTCCCTCTTGTCCTGTCACTGGGCACCACTGAAAAAAGACCGGCCCCGTCCTCCTGACACCCACCCTTGAAGTATTTATAGGCTTTGATCAGATCCCCCCTCAGCCTTCTCTTCTCCAGACTAAAAAGACCCAAGTCCCTCAGCCTCTCCTCATAAGAGAGATGCTCTAGGCCCCTCATCATCTTCTTATGTGGTAACACCCCCTAAAGAGAAACAAAAAAAGACGCAAAAGCAAGTGAAAGATGGTTTCAGTTGAGCTGCCAGTCACCCTCCATAGCCCAGCGACATAGAAACTGCCAAGACAGTTTTGAAAAAAAAAAAAAATACAAACCACATAACAAAGGGAAAAAGAAAACTTCACAAATAATGAATGTGGGAAACAAAGGTGGAGACCTGAGCCAAGTAATCAGTTTATGGCCATTGCTGGAATTACCAACTCCGCTACTTAAAAACAGCCTTTAAATTAATTGCTGACCTACCGCTTCCCTTTGCTACGCTTCTGCCTCAGATGGCAGCATGTGCCATTTCCCATTTAGCATCATACCTTAATTACACAGCAGGCAGCAAATTCAAGTCAGAAGCTTACCAGCCAGCTAATTTGCCCTAGGTGCTGGCAAAGCACTGTTCCCAGCCATGGCAGCCACCCCACTGTGCCCTCCAGCCAGCACCCCTGGGTGAGGTTCCGGGGGGGAGCTGCTCAGCGTGTGCTGTGGGACAGTCCCCGGGGTGGCCTCGAGCCTCCAGAGAGCTCACACCAGGTGTTAGACATAGAATCATAGAATCATAGAATTGTCCAGGCCGGAAGGGACTTCCAAAAGTCATCTAGTCCGACCTCCCCGCAGTCAGCAGGGACACCCCCAACTAGACCAGGTTGCCCAGGGCTTCATCGAGCCTCACCTTGAATATCTCCAGGGAAGGGGCCTCAACCACCTCCCTGGGCAACCTGTTCCAGTGCTCCACCATCCTCAAAGAGAACTTAGGAGAAAGTTCTTTACTAAGATATGAGAGGGCCTGAAGCTGCCATAGACCATCAGTCAGGTGGCAGGCACAGGTAACAGCCAGAGAAAAAAAAGAAAGTTCAAAATCCCATGGGGCACAAGCCTTAACCCTGTAATGGTTAATGTTCAAACAGACTGACATAGTGAATTCTCTGTGTGTCATTGATACAAGTGTCTATCGGGCTTGTAGGAGCTTTCAACATCCTTCATCTCTCTATCGAGGCTTACAGAAACTCTCCCATAGAGACGAGCTGCTGAAGACAAACCTCTCTGATGCTGTGGTTATGTACACAAACACAATGAAATACGACACAATACTTCAGACAATGGGAGCAGAGCAGGGACACACACTGAGCAATCACTCATTCTGGAAACCATCCCAGCCCCAGAAAAGATCCATTTGCAGCAACTCAAGACCTCTGGCCGGAGCCATGTTCACAATTCATTAACAGTCATGGCAGCAGCAAGAGAAACTGGGAGAAAAGCAGAACTGCAAACAGAACTACAGTGACAGCCCCGCAGTCAGAGAAACAACCGCGAGCACGTCTACCTTCTCCCTGTTCTTGTGGCTCACACTACGCAATGCCCACCTGCACAGTTCAGCACAGAAATCTCCAAATCAGTGTTTTCCACTAATCTGTCATAGCTCAAACCCACCTCATCCACGACTCAAGCCACCGCACTTCAGTCTCGTGTGGCTGTGACATGCCAGCACACACACAGTCCGTCCTGCCAGCGCCCGCGTTGGAGCCATCATCTTCGGCACAGGGTGTCATCAAACGGGACGGGTAGCTGCGACGTCCCAGCCCATCACATCACCACATTGGCTTATCTGCCAGCTCCCTCCACCATCACACAACGTTGAAGGGCACATTCAGCAAAGCTGCAGAGTTTAGGAAACACTCTGCAGGACTCTCTAACCCAGTTAGAGTCAACACGAACTGAAGATGCTCATCAGATTAAGTCACCCATTAACACTCCACACGCAGGGGAGGGGGACTCAGCCCAGCAACAAAACAAAACTTTGTGCTGCAAAGAGGGTGCTCTGAAGCAGCCGAGCACAAGGGCTCCAAAGAAAGAAAAACGGATCTGTCGGAGAGGGCCATTGGGCCTTCCCCCTGCAAGGAGATGGTGAGATACCTACACCAGGCAGCTGCAATAGGGCCTGTTAATCAACAGGGTCCCCATTTTCCTTCAGTCTCCTGCAAAGGCACAGATCATTAGCAACACTACAAGCCCACAATCCGTTTTGTTATTACAGCATGAGTAAGTGATAGGAGTCAGAGCCAGCAGATCTTGCAGAAGGAACAGAGTGACATTTATTGGGGTTTGACCTCAAGGATAAATAATTCTATCCTTACTCAGGGCAAACTACCACTACCATCAGAGGGCAGGACTACCACTAACACCAAAGGGGATTTGGACCAGCACCAGCACAAGATGGACCTTCAAAAGAGGAAACAATCAGTAGAATGGCATTAGCCTGGGAACAAAACTAATCCGGTAACATAACAATTCTCCTTCAAAACCCCTAGCAAAAAGAGATGGACGACTCACAAATACCTTCCAGTCCTCTGCGATTTACTCTTACCTCTGTGATGTTTTCTTGTATTTTCTCCTGCAGGAAAAAAACAAAATACAACTGAGATAAGAAGGCTCCACTGGTGAGGAGAGGCAAAGGCAAGGGTCAGAAATCAGAAGCAGTTAAGGGAAGTCACTTCTGCCATGAGGCTGCCCCACACCTGACCTAGCCATTCCCTTCTGCTAGCCTCAGTGGTGGTTGCCACTAATTTCAACAGAAAAAGGTGTGTGTTTGCCCGTACGTGCATCTTGCCCTCTCTCGTCAGACAGGGTTGCTGCAGCTGGAAAGAATGAGTTACTACTCTAAATGACTTAACAGGAAGTCCAAGTGGCAGGAACTTACTTCTGCTCGCTAGTAAAGTGGGTTTTAGGCCTCTTTCCAGCATATAAGTATGGCCTTATCCGTGGAGAGCCCACTCAGGTGGAGTTGTGGTGAAGCGATGCATCCAGCCACACTGGCTGTAGCGACTCAGGGGAAAACCCCAGGGGTTTTTACAACAGCCTAGACTTCTAAAAAGGAAGTCTAGGTCCTAGCAAGTTCTCTACTCCACCAAACCCCGGAGACCACACCACAGAGCTTCACTTCCTTGCACGTATCTTGGGCCCTTAACTGACCTGAGCCCAGGACTAGGAACGGCCAAGCGCCCCGATAGCACCGCTCCTCCTCCCCAGCGCTTACACCTGCATCGCTGCAGCAAAAGCCCTAAGCCCCTTGCTCTTCTTAGCAGGGTGGATGTTGTCTTCTACAGCTGCCAGCACTCGGGGTAAGGCAGCAGTCGTGGCCCCTGCTGTGTGATGACGGGGGTGCGCTGGTGCTGCGCGCCGCCTGCCAGCTCCTCATCCCACAACAGCCCTCCCCAAGGGCTCTGGCAGAACAGGGCATCGATTCCGCTCCAGCCCAGCTCTGCTTTTATGTTTTGAAGCACAGCTAATGATCTCTGAACTTCACAGGCAGTAACGGGAACAAGCCTGGGTGTGGAGTGTGATGCAGAGTGCAAGACCAACACCCTGTTGTTCAGCCATGAGCTAAGGGACGGTCCCCACCTTCCCAACGCGGGGGTGACGTTGTCAGGATGAGTGAGTGTGCTGCTATCAGCATCGAGTTCTGCTTTTCCATCTCTCATACTATGCACATGGAAAACTGTGGCTAAGGCAGGCCCAGAAAACCCAAACAAGGGGTGTTTTTTCTTAAAAATAAGAAGAAACACGGCAAAAAGGAATGTAGTGCTATTTTCTGCTTAATAGGAAGCATGAATAATGTCTCTTGGTTCTCAGATGTTTCATCCAATATTACCTTTAGAAATCATACTCGTGCTTGTACCTGTTTCTGTATTCTGACCGTGTTAGAATCCTAAAAATCCTAGATATTTACTTTAAAAGGATTTTAAAATATTTCATTTACACTTTACTGTGTGAAGAATTACTTATTTAAACTTCAACAGATGCAAAGGAGTAAGAGAGCAAACATTCATAGCAACATTAAAATTCTAGCTTACTGGCATTCAGGATGCTGACATATAAAGGCAGAAGCCCACTTGGACATATTTGATTCTAAGACAACTTTTCATTTTACTTCCAGAAGTGTGAAAAGTAGAAATTTCAGTTTAAAGAGTTTAGATTCAGGAGTTTGTATTCTGATAAATACAGAACTTCACTAAATTTTCTTGCAAAAAGAAAATGCTGAAAAAAACTCCACCTGAGTAGGCATTCCAATCCAGGTTAATTGAAATATCTTATTCCCAAGAAATACAAATGTGTTTAAATTCTTATTTCTGTTCTATAACTTCTTAAATTTTCAAATGAAGTTACTTACAAGTTAATTCTTTCCCCTGAAAGTATCTTACGGTGCATTCCAACACCATCAGAATTATTTTTCCCCTCGATTAGTAAAACTAGTGACTTTCATATCATTTTATAAAGTGTTTCTCTTTCAGCCAAGCTTCACATCTGAGCAAAGATACCATTCATTAACTCCTGATTAGCTAAAATGTCCTTTTATAATTTAAAGTGACCACCCTTAGGCTGGCTCTTTGCATTTGAGTAATAACATCACTTTTCAGATCAGTTACACCTTTAATGCTCCTTTTACTCAAGAACAGTTTACTACATTAAAATAACACGTGCTATCACAGAGGACAGTACTAGGAATAAAGCATTTGGCTAATCATAGGAGTTTTAAAAAACATATATACATATTTTATTATTGTTGTTTATTGTTTCCACACCTGCAGTCCAATTACAGTCACGGTTTACATGGACCAAGTTAGTGACCGCATTTACCAGCACTGAATTTGCATGTTACAGCTGAAGAGAATATAACTAAAGGAACCCTTGATTCCAGATTCAGTATCAGTTCTGCATACACTTGCTTTAAAAGGAACACCACCAGCAGCTTACGATATGCAGAAAAAAAAATTCCTATATGCCTGAACTTCCAGCATTTCACAAACAAGGTCTAGTAATGCTACTCACCAACGTTATGAGAAGATGGCACTGAGAACATAAAGCTGTTTTCAAGTACAGCCTTCATCTTGCTTTTGGAAACACAAGACTATGTTGACATCTACCCGCTTTATGCTTCTAAACCACCGCTTACACCTGTCCTCCATTAAATGAGATCATTGTAAACAAGGAAATAAGAAGGCACCTCTTTTAATACCACAGCCAGCACCAGTGGTTGGCTGCCATCAGCAGCTATGTGTGAATTAACAAGAGGAAACTGGAAGATGGGGATTTGGGTTTGCTTGGTTGGGTGGTTGTTTATTTTATAAAAGATAAAGGCAAGCTATCCTGCCTTGTCTCCCCATGAGGAGTCTTTGCAGAGAGGAGCTAGCTGCTGAACTGCCTTCAGCAGATGCTCTGGGATAAACCTGGAAATGGGCATGTCTTCCAGTCAAGCTCAAGAGATACATGACTTTCTGAACAAACCCAAGCTCTCCCTCTTTCCCAGGAGGAACAGAATGAGAGACCTAAAGGGGGTGGCATTACAGCTTCCCACGCGTGTGGGCAGTTGTGTGCTCACACCCGCAAGAGGCTTCCTGGTGTTACCAAACCTGTGTAAGCTCTTTTCCCACCGCACACGTGCCGTGCCAGAACTGCCACATCCATTCAACTCCCGATACCTGCTATGGAATGCATTACTCATGGGTCTACATTTAGCTTACATTTAAAAAATAAATTAGAACAACATGGATTTTTTTTTTTCTCATGCTGAAGAGAATTAGCGAGTGACTCACACTAGGTAGGCCCTATATTACTCGTGTAAACTAGAAATAACTTCACTCAACTTAATGTAATTACATCTGCATGAGTGTAGTACGAAGTCAGTCGTTAGGCTGCTGGAGCCTAACGAAAATAAACCCAGTCAGAGTTTTAAAAATTGTTTAGTTTTGGTTGTTACAAAATACCTAAGCGGGGGGTAGGATGAAACTTCTGACCCCGATGAGATGAAGTCAACAAGAGAATTGAGCCCATGTTTCAGTATCTGTTCTTCTGAGGGTGAATGAATCCTTCTTGTGGTCAGAGGAACACCACAATATACTGGCCCAACGTGAAATTAGGACAGACCTTTTGAAGGTACTTAAGCAGCAACAAGGCACAGCTACACACAGCTATACAGGCACTCAGTTCCCATTGTAATAAGTGGATGCACAACATTTCTCTCTGTGCTTCAATGCCCGTCAGCTTCTTCAAGGCCGAGTACCCGTTCCCAGGGTTTGTTTCTACCTCTGCCATTCAGTTCTGGTGCACCCTCAGGCAAATCACTTGCTTTCTCTATTTCCCCTTCAGACCCTTTTCCATTAGTTCGTTAGCTCTTCAGGGTCGCAGCTTTAGATAAATGGAGTTTTCCACATCAATTTATGACAGTGGGGCATAACTGGAACCCAAATAACACTACTTTTGAGTTGCAAAATGCTCCCACCCTTCCTGTGCATCTAGAAACCCAGAGATGAAGAGAATTTAATAGGAACACACAAAAACTGTGTCTGAATTTGGTAATGATATTCTCAGGCCTTGTTCTTCTGCGGGAAGTGAGTGAGATAATGCGCTGAGTAGGTATGGAGAGGAGTGAGGGCAGAGGGGTTGGCGGAATCAAGTAGCTTTGCCAACTGCTCTGTTTTTGCCCCATAATCATACAACTCAGAATATCAACTAGCTAGATGAATTGCTCTTACACTCCTACACAGCCTCTGAAGAATTACCTAAACCACTTAAGTTTTCTTTACTCATAATAGTGGCTTGGTTAACACAGTGTTAGGTATTAATGGCATCTTTTCAGTATCTGGAGTAAAACTATGGGTTCGGCCGGAGGATCTTTGCCTAACTTCATCCCTGGAAATGTATACCAAAATCTGAAAGCTAATGAGCATCACCTTCTGCTCACGCGCTGCTGCTGGAGACCAAGTATTAGATCTGCCCTTGGTAAGGTCTCTGCAGGCTCGTAACTTCAGTACAGCGATCAGCCTTAGGCCACCAGCTGAGGGATGTGCAGGAATGACCTGAGGTACACACAGGTGACTGCAGGTGACACTCTTCAGTGAGTCAGTGCTCCCCAGCTCAGCAATGCCACATGCCACAAGTATGACCTAAGCCTGCTGAGGTGGCCAAGTGACCCAGTGTTGCAGCTGAAGCTCAGAATCAGTGCTCACAGTGGCTTAATCTAACACATATGTTTTGCTTGGTCATTGCAATGGGTTCAGAGGGCACACACTGTTTGTCAAAGGAGTTTAGCAAGCCCGAGAAATCTTTTGGAGTCCTTAAAACTCAGTGGGCTTGTGCTCTCCCCTTCCTACCACCGCCTGCCAACACACAAGCTTCAATCTAACGCAGTATCTGCTTCCCAACTGGATCTGTGCTTCTTCAGGAGAAAGCGGACAATGGCTTTTTAGGGCACCAAGAGAGTAACTGAAGCGATCCTGCTGCTGTGGCTTAAGAAGATATTGCCCCCCAGCCATCTTCTGCACGGTGCCCTGCCGTGGGCCAGTGGCTGGCGGACGCCGCTGCATCCCTGGGCATCAGCTGCTTGTGCAAAGTTCAGCCTTTTGGCCTAAACTGCCCACAAGGGTGGCTTTGAGCAAAGACGCTGCGTCTCGTACTGCCATCTCTGGGGTGGAGGCAGAGAGGCAAAAGAAACTACCAGGACATTGGCTCTTCCAGCTGATGCAGCCCCACCAGAGCTTGCCTGCCGTACCATTACTCTTGTCACTGACAGCGGTGACAAAACATGGTCAGAGCTACATGCAGAGACAGGGAACTCCTGCCTGAAGAGGAGCATTTTACAAATACTGCTGCTTCAGGGGAACCACAATCGTTAAAGAAAACAGTTGTCACAAGCAAATATTTAAAATGAGTTATTCATAGGCTTGAGGAGAAAGAGAGACTTTTCCTCTTCTATATTTAGCAGCTTTATAATTAGCATGTTGAAGATGTGAGTGGGAGCTTAATCATCCGATAACAAAAGCGCCCAACAATGTCTGTCCTTCAGTACTGGAGCCCCACCACCTCGGTAGCTCGTGCAAGCTGGGGGTATTCATCCCTGCCTCCCTGCTGGGCTCCTCTCACCAGCTCATTTGGAAGCGCAGAGAGAAAAAGCCACTTTACTGTGATCATAGAATTGTCTAGGTTGGAAGGGACCTTTAAGATGATCTAGTCCAACCATCAACCGAACTCTGATTAAGAAAAAAAAAAAAAAAAGAAAACCATACAGCCCCCTGCCCCGTCACCAAACCATGTCTCTAAGCACCATGTCAACCCATCTTTTAAATCCCTCCAGGGATGGTGCCTCAACCACTGCCCTGGGCAGCCCAGTCCAATGTGCAATAACCCTTTGTGTGTAAACGTTTTCCCTAATCTCCAATGTGAACCTCCCCTGGGGCAACTTGAGGCCATTTCCTCTTGTCCCATGGCCTGTTCCTTGGGAGAAGAGACCGACCCCCCCTGGCTACACCCTCCTTTCAGGGAGTTGGAGAGAGCCAGAAGGTCTCCCCTCAGCCTCCTTTTCTCCAGGCTCAACACCCCCAGCTCCCTCAGCCTCTCCTCACAAGACCTGTGCTCCAGACCCCTCACCAGCTCCCTTGCCCTTCTCTGGACCCGCTCCAGCCCCTCAAGGTCTTTTCTGTGGGAAGGGGCCCAAAACTGGACACAGCCCTCGAGGTGGGGCCTCACCAGTGCCCAGTCCAGGATGACCATCACCTCCCAAGTCCTACTCCCCACACTGTTCCTGATACAGGCCAGGATGCTGGTGGGCTTCTTGGCCACCTGGGCACACTGCTGGCTCATCTTCAGCCCACAGGCGACCAACACCCCCAGGTCCTTTTCTGCCAGGCAGCTCCAGCCACTCTGCCCCCAGCCTGGAGCGCTGCAGGGGGTTGGTGGGACCCAAGGGCAGGATCCAGCATTTGGCCTTGGTGAGCCTCATCCCATTGGATGATGATAGTGATGAAATGGATGGATGATGATTGGTGATGAAACATCTACCCCATAACATGCACATTCTCACAGGTCTTTTTCTCTCCCTTTCTTTCTTTTCCTGCCAGAGCTGGGCTTCTGACATTAGAATAGGTGTTAAGATACACCTTAGTTAAGTTAAGTTAAGCTACTAAAAGCCTGTTTTGTAGTTTAGCAAACTGAGATAAAGTGCAAAGCACTAGCAAAGTGAGATAAGTTGGCAAAAGACAAACGAGTCTGTCTGCAGGTCAAATGTGGAAGATTCTTCCCGCTCTTTTGCTACCTATCAGTGAATCTGTGGTTTTACTGAATATCTCTTCCCTTCCTTTTCCTGTAAGAGATGACTATAATTCAAGCTTACTGCTTTTGTCCCCAAATCCTTGCAGCTTATCAGTCCAGAATCCCCAAGATTTCCCCTCAATGGCCATGTCTCAGCAGGAGAATTAAGAGCATTTCCCAGCTCCCAAGCCCAGGTGCCCTCTCTGGCCGTATCATGGTGGCAGCAGTTCATACTGGCATCCCCCCACGCATCACACTCCCGGGAAGAGGAGAGAAGGCTTGATCAAGCTAGATTTTCTGACTGACGGAATCACTTAAATAAATTTAAAATCTTCTCTTCCAGCAGCTCAATATTCTGAATCATGCAGTGCATTACCAATTAATCGTCATCATCACAGGATTAGTGATGCACTTACATTACGTTACCAAAGCCTATATTAATAACCATGTATAAATCAATTCACAAAACCCCAATCTCACAGCACAGACGATGGACCAGCATCTGTCAAAGCTCAGGATCCCATGGGAGCCTGACCAGAGCTCACAAATATATTGAGATCGCCAGACTTCAAAGGGTATGATGCCATCAATTCCTGCTGGGTTTTTAATTCCTTAATTGAAACAGGAAGACCAGCTTACTTGCCTTACTCACTCCCTAGTCAATAATTAAAAAAAAAAAAAAAAAATTTTTTTCTTTCACATGGGCCATTTACCAGAATACTGTGCTAAGTTAAAAACAACACAATCACAGAGATTAGTGACAGCAGAGGAAAAAAAATGGTAAGAGGTGGGTGAAGAAAGAAGAAAAGATTTCAGCTGGTACTTGAAATTTGATGGAGGGTTTATGTGGGATTTTTAAAAAACAAGAGGAGTCATTTTAAATTGGACCCAGAACTACATGGGGACACAGTGAAATCATGAGAGGATGAGAAAGTCGCTTGTCTCATTTTAAGTAGATTAGAAGAGCCTGTGTGCTCTGAAGCATGGGCATGTGCAGGGCAGGCATACAAAGACAAGAAATGTTCACAACTGGAAACAGGTACGATGATTTCTGTAGAAACAGAGACAAGACAGTTGAGAGGCACAACAGATTTAAGCCGAAAAACTAGGGGAAAACATTTACATCTTGGAAACAAGAAGTACTGCTACAAAGTGGAAATGAAGCTTGCACTAACTCACAATCAGTAGAAAATACATGTAAATAATTCAAGATGAGAAGATATCCTCATTTATTTTGCCCAGGGGAAACACGATTTTGATAAGTTTTAGCTGATCTGGCTGATTGCTGGATTTTACCAGTCTAGCTACTGAGTTTTGTAAACCACTGGGCAATAAAGAAACTTACAGCTTCATCTCCAGAATGGATTTCAATGATTAGGACATACAACTGATCAATTGATGCCTCTTGTGTTGCCTATGCTTTTCTGTCCCCTTTTGCCATGACAGGGTTCTTACCTGTGGCTTAACAACTACCTTCCCGCTCGGTCATTTGGGGGGGGCGTCTAATGCGTTTACAGCGTCCACGTGAAGCAGAGCTAGAGAAGCAGTATGTTTAAATTCTCCTTGCAGAAAAGTCTCTGCAATAGCACAGGCGGTGAGGAATGTCTTCTGCTCAAGGTAGCTGCAATCCCTTCTCTGCCCATTGAGTGAAGAGTGGAAGGAGCCTGGAGGTGTTACAGGTGGGTGTTACGGATACGATCTCAGCGGACCGATATTAATGATGCTATTATACTATATGCTCCCATGAGAGCTGATGACCTTAAATTGCACTCGAGTCCAAACTCCTTCCTTGTTCACACAGCCAGAAAGCTGGGCACCAGTTCCCTAGAAAAGCAGGGATTCAAGTATGAGGAGGGGGAAGGAGAAAGGGAGAAAGGGCGGTGGTAAGAAAAGACTCACTTGAGATTTGCTCCTGCAGATAATGAGGATACAACTGATGCAACCTATTTGGCACTCCAGACTGGACTGATGGCTTGAGCTCCTCTCCCAAGCCACCTATTGAGCTTGGGCAGGAGGCTTGGGTAGGATTCCACACAACCATAATGTTATTATTCAAGTATTAGCATAAGAAATGTACTAGTTAAAGGTATTTTATTTTCGGACGACGTAAAGATGACCCATGATCAATTGCCATGATTTTGTTTAGCTTCATTTCAACAAAGGGCAATCGTGGCTTGCTCAAACTTCAGTAAACAGCATCTGCTATCAGAAGAGGCAAGGAAACTGCTGTGTATCTTTCCATGACACAGTATGTATACCAAATAGGGAGAAAAAGCAGCAAAGGAAAAGTTTACTTAATTAGTCTGCATTGAACATTATATGTATAGGGAGGTTTTGAGCAAGGCAGTCTGAGGTACCAGGATCTGCAGGGAGCCCTGGGAACCCCATGGGGACAGCCAAGTGCTCCAGCTTCATCACCAAATGAGGTTCAGAGTAAGGCCAAATCAGAAGGGTAAGCTCCAATTCAGTACTGGAACTGCCCTGCGCCAGGCAATAAACTGGACTGGGATTTTAATGTGTTGCCATCTTAACTACCAAAGAAGTGGCAAATGTTGTTCTAAAAACTTCTAAAAATATTTCATTCCTGGGGATTTTGTACAGAGCCAGTACAACTACTGAAATCTTGAGGTTCTTTCCCTGTATTTACTCGGTTTTCCATCACTCCTCATGTAAAAAAAGACCAAATAACCAAAACCTTAAAGAAAAACAAAAACAAAAACAAGACCCTGCCATTGCATTTGCTGTGGATTTAGCTGAAGAAAAATACGAAGTAAAAAGTAAAACGGGTCTGTTTCTGAAAATGTAACACTGAAAAAAATATGATCTAGTGCTCATTCTGCTTTTTCTTAGTACTCAACAAGCAAATTCTCTTGCGCTTCACACATCGCATTCTCAAGAAAAGTGTGTGCTCATAAAAATCCAGTTACAGGAAAGTATATTTCAGGAAAATGAAGCCCTGAGCTCTGAAAAGAATATGGAGCAGTTCTCAGTATTCGTGTTGCGTTTTTTTAAAATAAAAATTAAAAAAGGATTGTCAAATCACCATGCTGTATGACCTCTGTCTATTCATTATTTGAAAAATACATACAGTCTGAGTAAGTGTTGCTTTCTAGCTGGCCACTCCAGATGATTTATGGAACGTTTGGCTCCGAAATTAGTAAAGGTGATGACCTGCAAAGTACAGGATGGGTGGTGCTTCAACAAGCCTATTCTGTAGCCTCTGCCGCTGGAAGAGATTGCGGCGCTTTGTGCACAATGGGATGGGAGGGCGCGGGAGGGAAGAATTACCTCCCCGCTGCTCCAACACCCACGTGCTTCACGTGGTGTTTACACTGACCTCTCCAAGCGGGATGCCGCTTCCTTGCTAGCACAACGTCTCAGAAAAGGGAGCACCTACGCAATCTTTCCTGTGCGTTCTTTAGTCGCATCCTGTCCGTTTTCCTAAGAAAAGGGCTTGTGAAAATGAGCCGCATCAACAAGGAGTGTACAAGGGAACAGCTCCTCCTGGAATAAGGCAAAGCAGCATTTTGCAGAGCACATACATGTACTCTGTAATATTGATGCATCATATATGTTGGAAGCACGTAATACTCTTTTGCATATATTCCATTCCCCCACTGGCAAAAAGCTGTTAAACCCTGGAAGAAACAAGCACGTACAGGTTAAAACTTACTCTAATCACTGCTACTATGCAAAACCAACATATTCAGATTCTGCAGGAGCCGAACAGGCAGCCGTCCAGTTTGCTTCATGCAGGGTGGCTCTGCGATTAGTTACAGCATGCACGACCATGAGGAGAGGGGGAATCATCCTTCATACCCTGGATTAAATATCGAGACAGGAAACATGGACTGGAATTACATCGAACCAGACAAGCTGTGTGCGTGAAGTCACTAAACAAATCTGCATCTTGCCCTAAGCTCTAGTAAATCTATCAGACTGCTGCTTGTTATTGTTTCCCCCTCCAACCTTCCTCCCCCCGAGCCCCTCTGTCTGCTAGTAGACAGCTGGTGTGACGCAGAATGTTAAATCTCATGTTTTTTGTGCCAGGCCCTCTCCTGACTCTAGGTTACAGGCTGAAACACTCGGATTACTGTTGAACAAGCCTAAACACGGGGTGAAAAAATCACTGCACAAAGATGCAGTGTTCCCTTTACCAAAAGAAGGTTCACCTCCTCATCCCCACCTCCCAACCACCCCCTCCTCCAGCACACTGGCAGAGTTTTAAAATTATGCCAGCCTTTTAGTGACACTGCTTTGGGTAGCGAGTCAGGACTGCTATTGTCCTGACAGTGCTTTCTCATTAATAAACCTCTTATTAGTCACTCTTAGGAAAAAGCAACATTTCAACTTCTCATAGAATCACAGAATTCTATGGGGTTGGAAGGGACCTCTGGAGATCATCTAGTCCAACCCCCTGCCAGAGCAGGTCCACCCAGAGCAGGTCCCACAGGAACGTGTCCAGGTGGGGTTTGAATGTCACCAGAGAAGGAGACTCCACCACCTCCCTGGGCAGCCTCTGCCAGGGCTCTGCCACCCTCAAAGTGAACCAGTTCCTCCTCATGTTTAGGTGGAACTTCTTATATCCAAGTTTGTGCCCATTACCTCTTGTCCTGTCCCTGGGCACCACTGAAAAAAAAAACGGCCCCATCCTCCTGACACCCACCCTTTAAGTATTTGTAAGCATTGATCAGATCCCCCCTCAGCCTTCTCTTCTCCAGACTAAACAGACCCAAGTCCCTCAGCCTTTCCTCCTAAGAGAGATGCTCCAGGCCCCTCATCATCTCTGTAGCCCTCTGCTGTCCCCTCTCCAGCAGTTCCCTGTCCTTCTTGAAATAGGGAGCTCATGAAGATNTCAGCCTCCTCTTCTCCAGGCTGAATAACCCCAGCTCCCTCAGCCTCTCCTCATAAGACTTATTCTCCAGGCCCCTCACCATCTTTGTCGCCCTTCTCTGGACCCGCTCCAGCACCTCGATGTCTTTTTTATGGTAGGGGGCCCAAAACTGGACACAGTACTCGAGGTGGGGCCTCACCAGTGCCGAGTACAGGGGGACCATCACCTCTCTGGCCCTACTCGCCACACTGTTCCTGATACAGGCCAGGATGCTGTTGGCCTTCTTGGCCACCTGGGCACACTGCTGGCTCGTGTTCAGCCTGCTGTCCACCAACACCCCCAGGTCCTTTTCTGCCAGGCAGCTCCAGCCACTCTGCCCCCAGCCTGGAGCGCTGCAGGGGGTTGGTGGGACCCAAGGGCAGGACCCGGCACTTGGCCTTGTTGAACCTCATCCCGTTGGTCTCAGCCCATCGATCCAGCCTGTCCAGATCTCTCTGCAGAGCCTCTCTACCCTCCAGCAGATCGACACTGCCACCCAGCTTGGTGTCGTCTGCGAACTTACTGAGGGTAAGATGCAGTGTTCCCTTTACCAAAAGAAGGTTCACCTCCTCATCCCCACCTCCCAACCACCCCCTCCTCCAGCACACTGGCAGAGTTTTAAAATTATGCCAGCCTTTTAGTGACACTGCTTTGGGTAGCGAGTCAGGACTGCTATTGTCCTGACAGTGCTTTCTCATTAATAAACCTCTTATTAGTCACTCTTAGGAAAAAGCAACATTTCAACTTCTCATAGAATCACAGAATTCTAGGGGGTTGGAAGGGACCTCTGGAGATCATCTAGTCCAACCCCCTGCCAGAGCAGGTCCACCCAGAGCAGGTCCCACAGGAACGTGTCCAGGCGGGTTTGGAACGTCACCAGAGAAGGAGACTCCACCACCTCCCTGGGCAGCCTCTGCCAGGGCTCTGCCACCCTCAAAGTGAACCAGTTCCTCCTCATGTTTAGGTGGAACTTCTTATATCCAAGTTTGTGCCCATTACCTCTTGTCCTGTCCCTGGGCACCACTGAAAAAAAAAACGGCCCCATCCTTCTGACACCCACCCTTTAAGTATTTGTAAGCATTGATCAGATCCCCCCTCAGCCTTCTCTTCTCCAGACTAAACAGACCCAAGTCCCTCAGCCTTTCCTCCTAAGAGAGATGCTCCAGGCCCCTCATCATCTCTGTAGCCCTCTGCTGTCCCCTCTCCAGCAGTTCCCTGTCCTTCTTGAAATAGGGAGCTCATGAAGATCCAATGCTTTTTTTCTGGGCTTCCCAGCACTCTTGTTTCTCCAGGAGCAGAGACATTACAGAGGGAAGTCACCTGAACAATGATGGGCCTCTGAGATAGCCAGTGCAAGCCTGTTTGCAGAGGACAAGTGGTTTCATGGAGGGCCCTATCCTCAAAATTGCTGGTTGCATCGAGGCTCGGCACCTCCAGCACCATCTCTGTATCACTACAACACTATTTTCTGCAGAGTAAAGAAGGTTGCCCGTCTTTCCTTCCTCCACCTGCCCCAGGCGTGTGGGACACGGGTGCAACGGCACACAGCCGGCTCCACAAAATTAGGCACGAGGAGAGAGGGAGGGAAGGGAAAGAGGGAGGAGGACAGGGAGAGGGGCGGCATCCGCCAACGTCTGCAGCTCGGAAACACTGCCCCGTGGTCTCCGTGTGGGAATTCCTCACCGCCCAGGAGAAGCTTTGGGTGAGGGAAGCGGGACAGACAGGCGGGCGGACGGGAACAGGCGTCGAGCGTGCACATAGGGAATGGAGGAGGCTGTGTGAGATTTCTGTTCCTTGAGGCCCTACTCCATGCTGTCACCAGCTGTCTCACAACCATCTAGATGCCACAGCAACCACGAGCGGGGGTGGTGTCTTCAGAAGCCTCGGATATAAAGATGTATTTAAATAAGCAGGTCCTGTCCTTGCCACACACCGGGTGCTGTGGTTGGGACAGTGATTCCAGTTCTGAGGAGTTTGGCTGGTGTCAGGGAGGAGCCAAGTTCCCTGCCTCTGGCCCAGAAGAGGAGCAGATCTTCCCCCAAAAGGTAAGTAGGTAATTCGAAATGCAATCTGATGTTTCGTAGATTGTGAGACTAGAAGGGACCATTATGGTAATTTTCTTCAAGTTATTGAGCAAATTTGCATAACTTGAGAATTTCAGTCTTTTCCATTTGCAAGAAGGTATCTTCACCGCAGTCGAGCTAATTAGAAGCATGCCTTCCAGAGATTGCTGAGCATTTATACAAAAGCCTTTCTCTGCAAAGTATTAGAAAGACATTCTCTGTACTACATGAATGACTTCACCTACACATCCAGTCAAACTGCACCCAAATCCATAGGCTCTCCCTACACCTGGAACACTAGTGCAGAGGGGGCAAGGAAAGATGATGCCCAGACAAGGCTAACAGGAACACGGGGAGTGAGAATTTTGACTGGTGTTACAAGAACATGGCCAAGACACCAAAGAAAGTTCCCCTATCTTCTGAAGAAATTAAGCCATGGCCTCCTGAAGAAGAGACCCTGACTCACCCCAACAGAGTCATGCTGAGAAGGCAACACAGCAGCATTTACAGCCAGGGGTGTTCTTGCAGCATCCAGGCTCTCCTGCAAGGTCTCCCATTAAACTCTGGGCAAGGCTGAAAAATACTGTGCTACAGATTGGGCAGCATTGTCAAATACCTTTAAAGGCAGACCTTCTCCCTGTGATTTCCAGCGAAACTAAAACTCCTAAATTACTTGCATACATGTTGTGCTACTAACTATTTTAATCTGGAAGTAAGCCTAACAACTGTTTACAGCTAGGAAGCTGAAGAAGTCACAGGACTATCTCTTTCCCCACTACCACCTTTTTTTTAAAAACCAAAAAAAAAAAAAAAACAACCAAACCAACAACAAACTAACATCCTCTCTCTGGTTCTCCTCTCCATCCTCTTTATGAGTCGGTATGCTCTTTTGGAGATGATCTCCCAGTTCTCCCCTCCCAGTCTCAACCCCCCCAGTTTCCCCTCCTTCCACTTCCCAAGCATGTCTGAAAAAAGAGTTCTCCCATCTGACTGTGGCTGTCTCTGCTGCGTCAATATGTGTACAGGAGCATATTTAAATTGTGTATTCAGACTCTTTGCTTAGCAGACACCAGTAACTGCTTACAGCTAGTGAATCCCAGAAAACCAGCTGCTCCACAGGAGGCAGGGGAGGAAGTGTGATCTGGGCATCATTTACAGGAACCATGTGAACTGCTCTGCCTGGCAAGGGGGTTTATGCTCCACTTCTGCTCTTTTCCCCTTGGATGCTCGCGGTAGCTCTGCAGGGACTCCCTGCCCGCCACAGCTGGAGCTCGAGGGGTTGGTACAGCCTTAGCTTTTAAAAATTGCACAGATCTTATGTTTAATTTGTGCTAATCTCAGTGTTGAAAAGAGATTTGCGCCAAGCCAGGATTCATACTACAGATGGATATTGTGCAACTTTCTGTCTTGGCTAGGAGTTTTGTGCACGACGAGTATCTGTCCCTAGGAGTGTAAGAAATCACTCCTGAAGTGATGACACAGACCTACCAATAGCCATTCAAAAAGTGTTACATTAATAACAAAATTACTCCACAGCTTGACAGATAGGGAAGAAAAGCATGGAATTTATCATACATGTCTATATGCATTTTAATAACTAAACTGTCTCCTACATCTCTCTCCCCAGGAAAGATTATGACAATCCTCTCCTGCTGCATGCCTGAGCTCCCATGGACTTCACTCAGTGCCACCAATTGCTGGGCATGGAGGTCCTCCCACAGAAGGCAAGGCAGACTGCTGGGACATGAACTGGACTCCTTGGCAGAGACACAGCTTTTCAAACCTCCTCCTGACAGCCGTGTAGAGCTATGGCTCTCTGATAGCTCTTCACTCCCTGTTTCTTGGCCAGAAAAATTAAAAAGTCCCTAAAACGTGGACATTACCGCTTCTTTAGAGTAATCCTGATTCCACCAGCTGAGATTATTACAACCTGTTTCACCAGAGTTTGAGCTGCACTCTTAATCTATTGCAAGATTTTAATCCTGGTTTCTTTGTATTAGTAATCACACCTTCAAAATTAATCTGCTTTTCAAATATCCGAGACCACTGCAGACAGATTTTGCAGAGGCCTGGAGCAGTTCTGAGTCTGCTTGAGGAAGGATTGTTGCTCAGCTACAATTCAAACTAACACTGTAGGAGAAAAATTTGCATGGTCATGTGGCTAAACAACTTTTCTCAAGTCATTAATTACTTGGAAAACCTAGTTTTTTTAAAGAAAAAAAAGAAAAAAAAGAAAAAAAATGCTCCCAAGACCAAGACCTGGATTCTAATTTCACCCTTGCAAATGCGACGGTAGCAATGAGGGCCTTCGCTCCAGTATTGACAGCAGAGTTCAGGAGATCAAAAACAGCCTCACGAACCCAAACGAGCCCTTCTAGAAAACCTCCACTTCATCCAGACCCCCAGTGTTTTGAGAGCGCTTGGCACCTGTAGGGGCATGTTTCACAACTGCTATATTGTCTTGATAGGTCAGCCCTAATAAGTGGATCTCAGTCCTCCCTCATTCCACCAGTCGGGATCAGAGTCAGACCATTTCTAGTATTTTGAAGTGGGCTGAAGTGATTTTTTTGATGCAACAAGGCAAGAGAGAATGGAAAAGGAAAATGTTACATGAATTGCAGGAAGGAAAAGAAACACGCTAAATAAAAATCCTTTCAAGGACTGAGTTGGGTTTAATATAGTGTATGAATCCACCAAAAGCTGGCAGATTAGGAGATGAGCTGGCCTCATACCCTTTAAAATGCGCTCACACACACAGAGGATTTTTCAGTCCTGTCTTCCATCAGGTTTTATTTCTTTCTGTATGGACTTCTATCCCACCGAGACAGTTGTAAGAAAGAATTCCAGAAAGAGACTCTTAATTTCCCTTTGACCTGAGGTTTAAATTCATGTTCCCCAAAATAACGTTTTTCATATCCTTGTTTCCTATGCAGGATTGAAAGCTTTATGGCAGTGATATTTGAAAAGCACTGAATTTAATATTACAAAGGGAGCCCCCTTCTTCTACAACTGACTGTGGTCTTCTTTTTATGACTGCTGAAACCAAAATTGCTTTTTGGGCTGCAGGTATGATTCATTTGTACTACCTCCAGAAGAATAAAAGCTTTTTTATTATTATGGCAAAAACTAGAGAATGTATATTATTTCTTAGTCAACATTTTAATATTAAACATGAAGTCTTCTTTCTTTTGTTGCCTACAGGAGTCATCTATTGATTTAGGATTCAAATAAAAGTCACTGGGTGGAACAAAGTAAGGGAAAGACTATAGCAAAATGTATCAGTCTACTGAATTACTACACCTCCAAACCCTGTATTTTTTAATTAACTTTTTCTGAAGTTGCTGTTCTGCTATTTATTAGAACATATTCTCTCCTCTGTCCATTTGTCAGGCACGAGATTAGAGGCTGGCAGCACTTCTCCTGTTCCCCTTGCTCCTTCAAGGACTACACTGCAGGCAATATAAAACAAGCTGTTGCGGGTTAGTCTAACGGTAAAATTCAGCCTGTCTTAACACTGTGGGGAGAATAACATAATGGATCAACCAGACCCTGACAAGCCTTAGAACTAATTGAGTCATTCATACCCACAGAGTAACTCACAGCATCTCTAGGCCAGGCTGGAGCACTGCTGCCTCCAGCACATACCCAGCACCCACTCAACAACCAGTAAGACCTGCTTAATCCTTCTAAGAATCATGACAACCTCAGGAAAAGTGAAATTCAGATCTAAGAGGCCTACAGAGAGGTTTCCTGACATGGTTCTCTGACAAATAATCCCTGTCTATCCTCATTAGGAAAGCCAAACAAGAAACAGGGTGGCAGCTGTATTTAAATATGGATGAAGGTAGCTCAGTTCTGCTCCCAGGATGAACAGGGCTTCAGTTTAAACCTAGACCCTCAGGAGGTTCAGGAGGACCAAAACCAAAACCAAAGACAGCCTGAGTGCCTCTCTCACCTCTGGAAATGAATTAACATATTCATATTTTCCACTTAAAAACTGACAAATTTACACATTTCCTAACAAAGTGGTGCTTTCTGAGGGGCTTTTATAACCTCTACTATCTGCTGCCAGCTAAAATATTTGGGGACCAAGCCCACTGTGTGGAGCGTACCTCTGGAATTGAAGGGAGCTCTCTGTTTTACTGTTTATGATGGCCACATAAATGAAAACGAAGCAGATCGGGGTACTGTCACTGGCAGAACCAGCTGTTCTGTATGTGACATTTTTCAACTAAGGAAACCTAAAAATAGCGTAGAGCGCATACAGATAAGACAGGGAAACAGATAACTGAGTGGTGGCACTCTTAGCACTTGCCAGATCATCTTCAGTCATCAAGGTTCCATGTTTTCCTGTTGAAATCAGTTGCTACTTCACCGTTTCCTTCAAGGACAAATCTGGATCTTCCACAAATGTTTGCACTGGGACCTCTTCACAGTCAATAGGATGCACGGTGCTGGGGATATGCCCTAAATGCTGAAATATTGTTCCAGATCTACAGCAAAACCATGGAGTTTTCAAAGACACTGATTTACACGTGTTTCTATCTTTCCCCATCAGATTTCTTTGACCAATTCTACATTGACAGGGTCGAGAAGGAGAGTCCAAAAAATGAGTTCAAAGTCAAGCATCCCATTTGAGCCACAGTTCAGAGATTGCTGCTGTTTGTAATGTCAACTTCAGCAGCCACAGGAGGAAGTACTACACTGAGAATGTAGGGATTTATTATGTATTTGCAATTTAATATTATAACCCCAGCTATTGGGAAGAAGGTTAAAGTCTATTTTCTCTTCTCTCCTCCTGTAACGCTTAAAGCATTGCAGGGGCAGCAGCAGGTGCCAGTGGTGCTGGTACTATCGTAGCTAGAAACCAAGGTTTTATATTTCCGTATAAAAGCAATGAAAATCAAAACAAAAATATCCCCAAGCTGGGTCTTCAGCCACTGTAAACTAGCACATCTCTACTGAAATTAGAAAAGCTCTTTGGATATATGCTTCTCCATTCCTCCGTGCCATCAGACATGACACCCAGTCCTAGTGTTGAAAAGGGCTTCAGTTACTTATTTGTTATTGAAAAATGGGGAGGGAACTGAAGCCACTTCATGGAGCTTGAAGAGTCCTAATTAGCAGATGAGACATCAGTCCCAGAGCTAGGTGTCCAAGCGCTAAAACAAGAACACTCCAACACCGCCACTGGTCATACCTCCTTACAGAAACCGTCAGCTCGAGAAGCCTTGCAGTAATATTTTGGAATCAGATCTCCAAACTCTGCTGCTAGTGCTGCCCTATGATGGGTCCCACCTAACCTTAATAGTTGTGTTTTGCAGAGCAGAAGGTCCTGAGCTTAGCAGAGTGAGTTGTCACCAGTGGTAGGGAAGTGGAGGACACCCATATGTGACTCCTGCATATACAGTGTCCGAGCCTGGAGCTGAATAAGGCAAGTCTGAATAAAAGACTGCCCTCTGGACAGGATCCATGGGGCAAGGAAGGCAGAACACAGCAAGAGACTCAAGGCCCTTTTCCTGACAGCAGCAGCTCTTGAGAGCCATACACAAACAGTCAACACATCCTTAAGAAACACAGTTTTTGCCAGATGAGCTTGTCAGCTTTCATGGGCGAGCACTGCTCGGGAGTAAGAGGCAACATTCCAAAGGCAGGCCCCATGTGAGGACACAAAGGGACATCCCTGCAGGACAGCAGCAGCCAAGGAGCCGGGGAGGTCCGCTCCTGAATCACTCTAAGCAGCAGAGCGTGTGTCCACCAGGGGTGTGCAGGGGTGGCTGGCAGCAGCCAGGCTCTGGGTGTGCACATGTGCTTGTGGGGACAGGGAGGCATGGAGGTGGATCCCAGAGGCATCCCTGGGAGGCCTCCCACAGCCAAGAGGGAAAGCCCCGTTTGTGATATCCCCGAAGGGATGCGAAGCTGCTCCAGTCCATTTCATCTACGATGACGGTGGAACTCAGAAGCGGGTCTGTTTCTGGGAGGTCCCTGCTGCAGGGAACACCGGCGCGTTCCTCCCCAGAGAAGACAGGACCCTGGTGGCTGCATGTCTCGCATAGGCAGCCGTTTGGGTGGAGTGAGCTCCTACACGGGAAATCCAGAGTAAACCTCTCCCTGACATTCAGGCACAGCATAAGAAAAAAGGGCAAAATTGTCAGTTGTCAACTTTCAAGGTTTTCCCCAGAGAGTTTCATACACATCTAATGGTACCTTCATACACATCTAATGGTACCTTTTCCCAGCAAACAGCCTGTTCAGAAACCTTTCTGAAAGTTTATTAGTATTAAACCACTAAAAGATTATTTTCTAAGCTGTGATTAAACCTAAATTAGTATCTAATAGGGCATGTATAAAAGACAACTTTTATTTTATAGAACCCCGGTTTGAGACATCCAAATCACAGAATCACAAAATTGTCAGAGTTGGAAGGGACCTCTAGAGACCATCTAGTCCAACACCCCTGCTTAAAGCAAATATTTTGCCACAGATAACTTACTGCCCAGTGAGACAATTTATCACGTTCCCTTAGACCTGAGAAAACATTATGGTTCCACTGACCTGATTATCCTATAAATTGCTGCATACAATCATTAAGCCATGAATATGCAATATGTCAAGTAAAAACATTTCAGTAATGTTATTCCATTAGTATTTTATCTCGTTCCTAAACACGAAAAGCAAAAGGAATCTGTACCTGGCCTGAGGACCATTGCCTCATACTGCTGTCCTTACAAAGCAAGCAGAACATCCTGACCAAGAAGCCCTGTCTCAGAGAGATACATAAGGAAAAGGATAAAGGAATCCCTCCACTGCACTCCACTCCAGGGGCAAATTCAGTACCGTGTCTGGCTCCTACAGCAACACGCGACTGATGTTGCGACAGGCACCCGGCTTCAGCCTCCCAAAAACCTGCCCTTTGCACGCTGTCCGAAAGACCTTGAAAATGCACCCCTCATGCCCAAACCGCCAAGGGGTGGGACAGAACTGTGCTGGGCACATGGCAGAAAAAGCTCTCCACAGACCTGCTTAAGCAGAAAACACACTACGTGAGGGGAGTCTGAAAAGAGCCTCAGCTCAACCACCCCTTTGCAGCCTTTGGGTTTCCATTCCCTTCAGACCAAGCAAGTTGAGGTGAAAATTAAGAGACCCCCCCCATCCCCACCCCCCTGGAAAAGCCAGGTATTGCAAGTGGTGATGGGTATTGGTTTGCCCACTGAGTTGCTGAGAGTAAACACACCAGCTGGCACTGGGAAAAGGGGGAAGAAGGTACCAGAGTTGCCGCAGGTGGAGTCCTGCCAAGGAGATGTCCAATCCAATGCTGAGCACCTGAGGCTGTCTAAAGCATCACAGCCCTTCTGGTTGAAGAAGGGTGTCAGTGCCCTACTGGCTATCTGCCTGCTGCAGACTGTAACTCCAGGGGTGGTTTCAGCCAGCGGTGTGCTCTCTCTCCCTGCCTGCATCATGCTGCTCTGGGAGCACCGCTGTGATTTATAACTAATCCCCGTGTGATACATCTGTCGGTGTAGCAGAGGCAGGGGAGAGAGATGTCTTCAAGTCATATTTGATCTCTCCAGCATGAAGCATCTTATTTAAGAGTTGATTAGGATGGCTGTGCACATCTAATTGTTCTTACACATGCAGGCATGCATAAAAATGAAAGAACGCATACAAGAAAAACCATGAAACAGGATGCCAAACCTCAGTCTGCAACCAGTTTATCTAAGTGTGTATGCCTGTGCTAAAAGCCTCCATACAATGTCTGGGAATTGAAAATGTTCTACAGTCTTTAATTAGAGCAGAACACATTTCAGTTTTCACCTTGTGATCAAAAATTCTACAAGAAAACCCAAACCTATCTCCACTTTAGGCAAAGAAATCTTGAAACTCAGAAGGAGAAAGGATGTGTTTGTTACACCCACTGCCAACAGAGAGGGCTATACTGAAAAACTGCCTGAAGTTTAGTTATTACATATCTAGAATAAGTCTTACAGTTTTGCCAAATTTCCAAAAGATGGAAGAGAACAGAACTAGATGTATAACGTGCGGAGACACTGCCTTGCAGCAGGAGAGATGCTGAACTACAATTGTTGCTGAACTACAATTGCTGCTGAAGAATTATCTACGAACTTCAGGTGGAATCCGAGTCAGCATGCTCCTAAGCTCCATATTATATAGAAATTCAAGGACTCCTAATACTACAGCATGGCACAGACTGGAAAAGAAGAGGGTTTGTTTTGTGTTCTATTTGGAAGGCTTACAAGACAGCTGTCTTCTACTTTGATTAGGTTCCTTCACAAAACAGGCTTCCTGGAGCGATGCCTTGAAAGAAATACATATTCATGTACGTCTCTTAGGCTGCTTGGAGCGCTACAGAAGTTTTGGATATGCTTTACAAATATGGCATCGCTGCTCACACAAAAAAAAAACACTCAAAGAGCAACTCAAGTTTAACTTGGACCCATTTGTTTTCAGTTATTAGTCTACCCTTTATATGTTTTCTTGCTCTTGCTGTTTCCTAGCCTCCTTGCCCCCTTCCCTTTCCCCTTGCCCTTGAGGGCTGAAATTTTAAAAACTCTGACATGTGAGGCTGAAGAAAAAAAAAACCAAAACCCAACAACAAACAGTACTGAACATGGGAGGGGGGATGCAGCTTAACATGGTAATGCTCCTCTTAGCCTTGGCCAAAAAACGATGGGCAAATAAATGCTTTGCTGCCAGTAATGGATCTTATTGCTGGTAGACAGTATTTTACATACTGAGAATCTGAAAAAGGTGCCAGACATTGACTCTAAATAAGCAACACAAACTCTACACTGCCAAGTTCTTCTTTGAGCATAGTTACTTTTTTCCTACTCAAGAGGCAGCATCCCATCATTTCATGGCACGTCAGGCTTAATGTCTAAATTAATAAGTACAATCCAGTCTGTGGAAGATGAATTTGCTGCTGTTAGAAATGTTTTCCAATTGTGCCTTCTTGCCTGATTTGTCCTTATTAACCACGTCAGTTCCAGAAGTGGTGTACGTTTACAGAGCAAAAAAAAAGTCTTCTTTATGTTGTATCTAAGGGTGAGATTACTGAAAACAGAGGATCCAATTAAGTACCATTCAGGCTATAACAAAACTTTTCCAGTATACCAGCTAAAGTCATTAGCATCTCACTAACTGCTGATATCTTACAATGCCTCATTAATGACATTCCTACATTCCCCCTGGAAAATGTTTGTTCAATGTAACAAGCAGTTCAATTTAAGGGAGCAAATGGATCTTCTGCAAAGATTAAGTCACTGTATTTATGGAGAACAGGTGTGGAAACTCCTGGGAGATTTTGAAGGTACCAGCAAGAGAGCAAAAAGAAAGTGCTACAATAATTTTGACAATGGGAGGAAACGGGAGGAGGATATGAAAAAAAAAGTACTACTTACAAGCCTCGGAGACGAAGCCAGATTTTCTCTATTTGCTCTGGCTGCAGGTATTTCAGAGAGTTGCTCTCAAATTCTTCGATTTCCTTAGTCGGCGACTCCATAGCTGCAGGTTACGGCTTTGGTTAAAGCTCGGGGAGGAGGGATGCTGCCCCCCAACACACGCTCACGCTCCACCTTTAACGCTGCCGGGGAGCAGCCAACATTTTTGGCAGCCACTTCTCCCCCCTCCCTCCTTCCCTCCTTCCCTCCTTCCCTGCCAGCGGGGCAGCCCTTCAGCCCCCAGGTGTGCGCGGGGGGCAGCCGCCCCAGCACCCCACCATCCTGGGGCTGACCCGGGGGATTAGAGCCTCATCTCCTCTCCGCATTGGATTTTTTTTCTCCTCCTCCACCCCCCTCCTTTTTTTTTTTTTATATACACTAAGCCATCAGTGATTCCAGCTGAGGGATCTTTATCCAGGGAGGGGGGGGAGGAACATTCCTTGCTGGCAGCGGGGCGGCTGCGAGGGTCCCAGGGCCACCCGTTGCCCACAAGGTTGCCCCGGCTGCCGTCCCCAGGCAAGTGGCAGCCCCACGGTCCCTCCGGCCTCGCTCCCCCCAGCCCTGGCGTGATTTATTTTATTATCTTTCCCCCCCCCACTTACCAGCGGTGCTGCCGACAGGCTCGAAACCTGACAACTGAGGAAAAAGTCGTCTGTCAGCATAGCCCAGGCACGGCTTCTCTGTCCGGCTCCCTCTCCCCAGCACACACACACCCCAGCACAGGCACGGGAGGGAGAAAGGCTGACTCTGATGAAAAAAATCCAACCAAGCTAAACCATTTAAAAAAAAAAAAAAAGGGGGGGGGGGGGGGGGGGAGAGAGGAAGGGGGGAAGGGAAGGGTAAATTACAGAAAGTGAGCGACTCACTCTTGGCAAACGGCCATCTGCTTCCTCGCAGCCAGGCTGCTTCTCTGGGAGAGACACGCAGCTCGGGCTGCAAGGCTGCAACTGGGGCAAAACCCACTTTTAAAATAAAGAAATCCGTAAAGCACCCTTGCCTAAAGCATCCCAAAACACGGCAGGGGAGGTCCATAAACTGAAGACAGACCAAGCCCAACAGGTCAGTCACGGATATATCGATGCCTTTGAATAAGAACCACAAACAATCCGTTAAAAGACGAGGCATTATTCATAACGCGTGAGGCTTGAAACGGGACCTATGGATCAAGCTCAAGAGGTTTGCACGGGGGAGGTTAAAACCCAGTTCTGCAGCAGGACGCCTGCCTCCGGGTACCCTGCAGCACCCCCGGAGTGACCCCAGCAGGGACCAAGAGACAAGGCATCCCTCTCCACACCTGCAGGGTTCCTGCTCCAGGCAGGAGCCAGGACAGGGATTTCCTTCATTGCATCCACCCCACCAACCCCCTCTCAAACTCTGCCACGATCCCCTGCGTCCATCTCTTTAGGTAAGGTTACTGACGTGGTGCTTTCATCTGAAGGCACTAAAGCAGAGGAAAAACAACTGTCAAAAGGTTGTCCTCGCCTTAACGTGTCCCGTCACGTATTGCAGAAATTGCCTCTTGAGAAGCAGAGGCTGCCACAGAGGAGTTTGTCGTGCGAGGGAAGACGGGCTCCAGTCAAAATACACTCACTGGTGATGACTTCCAGCTCCGGTTGTGCCAGTCCACACACTGACAACCCGAGTACCTCGTTTAAATTGAAGAAAGCATTAATTATCCTAATTCAGTAAGACCCTGTTTAAAGGACTTCGATCAGTTTTTAGTCAAGTAACTTGCCTACTTCAAAACCCAGCCAGGCACAGTAAAATTACAGACCATCCTCTCTGCGCAGGGATTCTCCTACCCCATGGGGGAAAAAAAAAAAAGAAAAAAAGCAGATGTATACATCTGTGCAAAATCATTGGGGTTTCTGCTTTGGGATCTGTTGTGTGCAAGAGGGCATATAACTAAGCTCAGGCTCTGAAACTGTGCTGCCGAGTTTGTGCAACGATTTACCAACTCACTTTCTTGTTCTTGCATAGTCAAGACTGTTTTTCATGCACAGGAAAACTAGAAGACTCGCATCCATTAATGCAAAAGGCAGTTTTCACCAGCGAGGGGTGATAGAGTTAAAAAAGCTTTGAGGTAAAACCGCAAATCTTTAAACTTTTCTTCCAAAGTAGAAAAAGTGCCAGGGTTCATTATAATTTCAGTGAAATTAGACACTGCTCCATCAAAAGTTACACTGTACTGCTAGAAAGAGAACAGGCTATACTGAATTAAAGCTTACATTATTAGAGTTTCACCAACTTTGTGGCACTTTCCACCTTCTCAATGAGATTACCCAGCCTCACTCATTCCCCAGGAAGACTCAGAAGCTCAGCCACCATTCACAGATGACAGATAACCGTTTCCTTACTCTGCATCTCAGTGTCTCCATCTGAGAACCAGCACAGCGTTGCCACCTGCCTACGGGGAGGACGGCAAGTTCCACTGGTGAGGAGGAGACTGTAAGAGCAAGACATTATTGTCCTTCATTACTTCTGTATCATTTGGCCAACATGTGTGCAATGTGCATTTGATATTAGACTTTCACAAGGCAACCCATCCTGTTTAAGGAAACCCTTTGTAGCTTTTATTATTCACACAAATCAATACAGAGATGCTGAGATTTCTACTTTACTGTAGGAGGCAAAGCTCCCTCAATCTTTGCTCCTACGGGTTTTAGATACTTTAAAAAAAACAACACACTCACACAAAATCCAGAGGCAAGTATTCAATCCCATGGACACGTGGCCTACCACAGTTAGATAAAGCAACTGGCAGGACAAAAATCCCTATTTACACTTCATTTTTTCCTGCATACCTCTTTCAATTCTATTGCTGGATGCACAGAATTGCATTTTTCCCATTCTGGTTTAGTCAGGAGTATTTTCCATGAGGTTTCATTTTTAGCGGAAATCATCATTGGAACAGAAATGTATTACTGACATGTCACAACCCATACACTTTTTAAATAACATTTTCCCTTGAAACAATAAATATATCAGCTCAAGTTCACGAGTAAAATACAAGTCAACAACAGTCTGATGCTGGTGTACCCTGGATGTCTGTACCTCACCCGTATGTTGTCCATTTAAGCAGTGACTCATTCTTTTCCTCAGCAATAATCAACCAGGTGAAATTAGCAGAACCCAGGTACTTTTCACCTTCACCATGTTATTATTTACTATGCAAAATTATACCTTTAAATAAGCAGATAGTGCCAGAAAGAATACATACATAATGACAGAAGATACAAAGTTACGAAGGAAAGCCAAAAAAAAATATTTTCTTCTGATATCTGAAAACAAGTAGAGAAGGATGAGACTAAGAATTAAAGGAAAGTTATTATGGACTGCAGAAATATCAGAAAAATCATTAACTAGTGTCCTCAAGACAGTCATGTGGGGAAGATATATTGGGCTGGCAAAGATAGCAAGGTGGAGAGAAGAAAAAAGAGAACGATGAGATTCTGTGCCAGGCTAGGACACACCCACAGATTTGAAGAACTAAACTAATATTGAGTGGATCCTGTTAAAAAGGTGATACAGGAGAACTTAGATATCCTCCCGGCCTTGAACGGTGCATGGCCTTCTGTTTCACTGTATTTTGACCTCCAAGAGTCTTTGAGATCATAAGCTGTGGACTTACAAGGACTGTGTATTCTGATAACTAATTGTAAAAGCAAATGAAACTGGGAAGTTGAGGCAGGTCCCAAATCAGGAGAATGCAGACAGAAATGCCATTGCACTCAGCCGCTGAGGAACGAGAGCTGGACTGATATGATGTCACAGTAATGATTTTTATAGGAATTATGGGCAAGAATCGGGCTTGCAGCATTTGCAGGAAACAAGGTGATACGTAAAACATGAACTGGGAGAGGAAAAAGCATTGGGAAGGGCGACTCCAGCATCGGAGGCTGTGGCAGCAAATGCAAAGTCTAAAGGCAGCCACAGAGGAATCGGGAATGTGTCCGAGGATGCTGCTCCTGCCAAAGGCAAAGATTTTTACAGTTATGACACTTAGCTGAAGGAAGTTGAGACAAAGATAGCAGTTTATCTGCTCAGTGCAGGCAGAGATGGCACTGACAAGATAGTCATGACACAAGGTGGCTTCCTGCCCTGCTTGGTTTCGTGCTGTGACACAATTTGGAGCTGGAGTAGGAGAGAGGTCCCAAATGAGATCCCACACAGCATCACCGTGGCAGTAACAAAATGACAGAAGCTATTGGCAAGAGACTCTCCCCTTCAACTCCCATTACCTCTCCGTTTGGCTTCGCCTCGTATATAAGACGAGATGAAAAGTCCTTTGGGACTTCCTAAAAATGAAGTTTCCTTCTTTCTTTAACAAAATTTTACAGTACAATAACTCTTTTTTTTTCTTCCCATGACAGCAGAAACTCCAAAAATTAATTAGAGGCAACGAGGAGTTCCCAGAAGATGAAGCAGCACGAGGATCCTACTTGCTACCTGGGTCCGTTGCACCTCAGACGCTTAGCACCTCAGCTAGTCTGGTCGCCTGGGCTCTACAGAAGGCCACCTCATCCCTGCAATGACATTCAACTACAGTGCCAGACTGGATGGGGCTTTGGGCAACCTGGTCTGGTGGGAGGTGTCCCTGCCCAGGGCAGGGGGGTTGAAACTCAATGATCTTTAAGGTCCCTTCCAACTCTAACCATTCTATGATTCTATGCCTGCAGCACTAGGTCCAGGGAGGGTTTCTGAAGCACTTGATGTTGATTTTCAGAAAGCTGGTTGTTTAATGAATGTTACCCTTCCCATTGCCAGGTGCTAAATTTTATCAGCCACCAGCTCCAACTAGTTTAAAGCCTTTCCTAGGAGTGGTTCTTAAGGAGTTACCCAGGTATAACGCTGCTGCAATTGTTGGCCGTCCTCAGTGCTCTGCAACTGAGTGAAACCCTCAAATACAGCTAGCAAGCAGCTGAGTTAAGTCAGGACACATTCAAGGAAAAGACACAACTCATGAGGGGTAAAAGCATGAATAATTCCCCAGATGGTCCTCTTTCCTCTTGTGCATCACAAAGGACAACCCAGTACGTTTGCTGGAGGAACCTCTTTTGAATGGCACTAAGAACGGCGCGAGCATCCAGAGTGAGCAGTTTTCCAAGATGAGCGCAGACACCCCTACCAGCATCCTGTCTGCTTACGCTCCTCCTGCAGCGAGAACGGAACACAGTCTCATTCCTCCCTGCCTGTGCTACTTGCTGTCACACCGATGCCCATGGCTGAACATGTCGCCCATGTCACTGCCTGTCAGTGGCGAGTAAAGCAGTTACAGCACACCACGTCTTTCTGCCCATTTGATTTTGAGATACAGAGGGAGTAACGGGAAGAAATAGGAATGCAGGGCACTGGTATCACCATGTCTGAGCTCAAGTTTGGGATTCCCTCGCTTGTTTAAGTCCCGTCAGCAAGATAGCAAACACCAGGGCAAACATTACGAACTTGTCCCATGAGTTATCTGCCATCAACACACATCATCTTGCTTGCCTTGTCCTTCAACTGATGATTTACTTCATGGTGAGCAAGAGTAGCTTCCAAAAGGATTAAGTTTACAGGCTGAGCAAACAGCACTGTTGCTGCACAGAGGCAACGAGTCACAGGCACGGGGTGAAGTCCAGCTCCAGAAGGCAGGAATGGCACCTTTTGGCTCCCTCCATTTAAAGTGCTTGACTATTACGACCATCATCTGATAGAGGCAGCAGTAAGCCACTTCCCTCAAAGGAGAGGTGAGCCAGAGCCCAGCTGCCTGCCGGAGACACCCCTGTCCCAGCCTCGGGCAGGTGACGGCTGTGCTGGGAGCGCCGGCAGGGCTGTGTCCTCGGGAGATGCAAGAGGGATCCAGTTTGAATGCAACCGCTGCCTTCAAACAAGGGCTACCCCAAGGCAGAGACTGGATTTCCCTCTGCTGCCCTGTTACCTGGCACGAGGTCCAGGGCAGGAGGACTCCTTCCTGAGCCCTGGAAGCAGCTTTCTTGCCTCCTCCCCTCGCCTTTGGGAGAGGAGCCAGGACGCCTGCCCTGCACAGCTTTTGCGTGCTCCTTTCAGCAGAGGATGAAGAGCAACGTGGAGACCCCAGGCAGGCCCAACAACCCCTACACCAGCCTCCTCCTTTATCACAGCACATACATTTGGGCAACAGGGGGCTTCACCCTCTTACCTCCCCTTCCCCAGTCCTGGGCCATACTTGCATTCATGATAAAAGCCTCTTGACTGAGCCCTGTGCAGGAAGGATCTTAATTACAGAACCACAGAATGCTACGGGGGTGGAAGGGACCTCTGGAGATCATCTAGTCCAACCCCCTGCCAGAGCAGGGCCACCCAGAGCAGGTCCCACAGGAACGTGTCCAGGTGGGGTTTGAATGTCTCCAGAGAAGGAGACTCCACCACCTCCCTGGGCAGCCTCTGCCAGGGCTCTGCCACCCTCACAGCAAAGAAGTTCCTCCTCATGTTTACGTGGAACTTCTTATATTCAAGTTTGTGCCCATTTCCTCTTGTCCTGTCCCTGGGCACCACTGAAAAAAAACCGGCCCCATCCTCTTGACACCCACCCTTGAAGTATTTATAGGTGTTGATCAGATCCCCCCTCAGCCTTCTCTTCTCCAGACTAAACAGACCCAAGTCCCTCAGCCTCTCCTCATAAGGGAGATGCTCCAGGCCCCTCATCATCTCTGTAGCCCTCTGCTGTCCCCTCTCCAGCAGTTCCCTGTCCTTCTGGAACTGGGCAGCCTAGAACTGGACCCAGTGCTCCAGATGGGGCCTCCCCAGGGTGGAGTAGAGGGGGAGGATGACCTCTCTTGACAGGTACCTAATTACAGGTACTTCTCCTTCCTTACCAAGTGAACTGTTCTGCAGGACCACTGATGCAGGAAGGTGCTGCTGACATGCAGCAGAGAGGAGCTAAAAGGCAGCTGAGGAGGGCAGTGTCTGTAATCACAGAATCTTCTAGGCTGGAAGGGACCTTAAAGATCATCTTGTCCAACCGTCAACCTAACTGACAAAAACAGACACCCGCACAACAAACAAGGAGCATCACCATCACTAAACCATGTCTCTAAGCACCATGTCAACCCATCTTTTAAATCCCTCCAGGGATGGTGACTCAACCACCTCCCTGGGCAGCCCATTCCAGTGTCTGATAACCCTTTCAGTGAAAAAATTTTTCCTAATATCCAGCCTGAACCTCCCCTGGCGTAACTTGAGGCCATTTCCTCTTGTCCTGTCGCCTGTGACTTGAGTAATGAGCCTCCACGAGGGCAGGCACCTCCGCAAAACAGGCGAAACACCAGGGCGTGCATAAGAAGGTCTGTCTTTCTTAGGGCGGTGGTGCAGGTATTTAATACACGGGTCCAAGGCAGAAAGGTCAGAGCCACCTCTGACGCACCACGTGGCTGTAAACTGGGCCCTGTCCTCAGATAAAACTCCCCCAAAACAACTTTCCTTAAAGGCACCTACTGTTCCTTCGTTTTACATTTTAAGCAAAGACTAGAAAAAGAGTGGGAAAGCCCGGAGTCCTCCTTGCAGGCTTCCCCAGACCTGCGTGGGGATGGCAGTAACGTTTAAAAGGCTCACTGAGACACATCTGAAAATGCTTCCAAGTCTGATGGAAACGGCACTTCAGCGAGCACGGGCGAACTGGAGCGACAATTTCAAACAGTAGGATTTCTGAGGTTTTTGCGGGACTGCAGCAAAACCAAGGGGGGTGTGGGGCGCCGGGAGCGCGCTGACACGTCGCCTGTGGCCACACACCGCCTGTGTGAACACCACCTTCTCCCCTCAATTAATCCGATTTGACAGAAAGAAAGCTTCAAGCGTTATAACAACTCCTATAATTAGTACAACAACAATGTATTCATACGTCTGCCCATGCATAAATAGTCCGGAATATATTTTATTCTCTTACCACTACTGCCTCCAACCAAAATTGCAGCAGAGCCATTTGCCTTGGCTTTCATTATCGCCCGTCTGGGTCTGGATCTCTGAACTTCAGTTATAGCAAACACTGTGATGAGTCTGCCAGTACCAAAATATTACGCTAATGCAATATTCAAACAGTTTGTAAAACACTGACATTTCTGCTAATTCTGCTAATGCCAAAATAAGCTGGGCAGATCTTGCTCAGTCTTTATCCTAGTGGGAAAAAAAGTTTCCTGCTCATTTTCAGTTAAGAACAATTTTGTTTGTTTGTTTGTTTGTTTGGGAGGTGCTTAAGAGGAGGGGAAAGGGATCAGCTGTATCACTGAATTGCATTTATACTATTAATTCTTCATGTTGAACTATAAGAGTTTGGTTGGAAAATATTTAGACATTGCAGCAGACTTGTATGCAATTTTGAGAAAAATCAGAATTACAGTACTCTGTCCTGAGCTTCAGAAGGTTGAACTCTGTGGAAAGTAACCATTGTGCTAAGTGTATGAAGAGTTAATAAAAAAATCATGAGACTCAAGAAAGTGAATAAATCAGACAATTCATCTAATAGCATAATTAACTCTGTCACACTTCACTACAAAATGGATGGTAGTGAACAGAATTACTTGTACCTGATTCAACTTTTGGCTGCTGAAAAAGCATTAATATTCACCTAAACACTAAGCATTTTTGATAGCAAGAAACTGCCACCAAAGCGTAGATGCCTCTGTCCCATTTAGACAAGAACATTGTACGGTCCTCAGCCTGGTGAACAGGCTCTAAAGAGTCATAATTCAACCACGCGTTATTCCCGTGTGAAGAAGCAACCTCACCTATTCGCTAGGGAGTTACACTGCTATGAATGAGGTACTTTGGGTTTGGATTTTTGTTGCAATTCCACTTTCTAGTTTTATTAAACTAGATCAAGTACTTCTCAAACTGCAGTTTGCAAGTGAAAATTAATCTCTGGGTTTTTTTTTTTGCCTAAGATTAGATTTTTGGACTTGACGGTAACTGACTCCTGCCATAACTGTGGAGCCATTAATATCACTGTAACTGAAGGCTGGAAGACAAGACTGCAAGAGTTAAAGCTAGCCAAGGAGTACCAATCTAAGGGACCACTAACTGCCTTTAATTGCAAGCAATCACCCAGTTCCCCCAGGGCTGGAGAACTGTGATTTCTGCTTCATCCAGCAATTAACAGATAGCTTTAGATTCTCCTTCTGGAAGAAGCACAAATGCAGCTTGACCCAGGGGATGTTGCACTTTCAAAAAGTTTCAAAAACCCTGAACTAGAGAGATAGAGATATAGATATATAGATATAAAGATAATATATTAAGACTACTGCTGCATTCCCTGCATCCAAACAATCTGTTTGGTCTCAGACTGCCAGCAGGAGTAGGCATACTATGGAGAATTTCAAGCAGGAGTTTTAGGGGAAGGCAAATTTTCTCTTTATTTCCTAAGGAAATAAACAAACAAAAAAGCGACAGTAAAACCATCAGCACAAAATAAGATGCAACTCATGAAGTTGTTCATTAAAACTTTTCTTGAGTCAAGTGAATCAAGCTGACGGTTTTGATTAAAAGCCCTGGTGACTGGTAAGAATTTCTCTGTCAAATACTATCAACTAATTCTGCCACTAAGACAGGTGCGTATCTCCTTTGCTGTCTGTCCTTTTTGACCCAGAGTTGCTCAGTTTCTGTGAAGACAGATTTAAGAAAACTTGCCGAGACCTTCTTCAAGTTGGGAAGCTTACCAAAACGGGAAAATTTCCATGCTGATGACGCTTGAAGTTATTACTTAACTCCCGGCAGCGTAATAGCTCCACACAAATCCCTGTGGCGCTCGCTCAGAGCGCTGCAACTTTGACAAAAGCACTGTCGCTCTTGAAGGGCATTTTTAAAAGCCTGTTTTCCTTTAACGACCTCCACAGCACCAGAAAGCCTTAAAACCTGTATTACTATACATGACAGTTTAGGAAGGAGGCGTGAGAGAGGAGTGATGGTTAAGGGAAGAGGAGCTTTATAAAATGCTTTGTGAAAATGAAACGAGGAGAGCTTGAAAACTCAGCTATGAAAAGTCGTGGCAACAGCAGGTAAGATGTGAGCAGGCCAAGCAATTAATTACTTAAATATCTGTTTAGAGGATTAAACAAGAACTGGCTTTCTGGTCTTTTCCTTTTTCACCAGCAAACATCCAATGAGGTCAAAGTAGACCATTTTGAGGACCTGAAGCCTCTATACAACTTTTTTGCAGTTTCCTGCTGCAGGTTATCCTTCATATCTTCAGAGGCAAAGGGATTAAATAAATACTGTTTATTCAAAACAAGAACAAAGCTGTCTCCAAGGGTTTTTTAATCACCCCTTTTATGTTTGAGAGGTGGGAGCGGGAGGTTTATCGCTTGTCTCTCTCTCATATGCAAAGAACATTTTATTACACAGGCCAGTGCTGCCCCCTGCACCATGGAAGTGCTACATTTGATCCTAGATTCATTATATATAAATAACAAAGCATGAAGACAGAAATTATTGTGCATCATATATTATCCCTTCTGCAGTTAGGAAACAAATCTATGACTATCATGGAATATCTGTGTATATACCATTGAATTTTATTGGCTTAAAAGAGTACGGAAGCCATTTACAAAGCTTTTTCCCTCTTTCTGGGTTTTTTTTTTTTTTTTTGGATTAAAATCTGCCCAGCTGCTGTACAGAAGGAAGACTCCCATTTGCTTTCTGGGACCACCGCTATTTTTTGATGCCAGGGAGCCCAAGTGGTATTCCATCCCCTCTCCTCATCCACTGTCTCCTGGGGGAGAGAGGTCGCCGCCTTCGACCATTCTACTTGCCTTTGCCGGCAGAGATAGCCAAGTCAGGGCTTTTTAAGCAACCAACTGGCAGACTGCAGTCCAAATGACAGATGTTAGCTTTGGGACTTTATGGAGATCCCTTTCCACCCCAGATCCCCAAGTTAAATTAATATTTCCTGTATTTTTCCATGAATAACATGCATTGGACATGAGTGTCAGCAGAAAGTGGAAGCAAAATGCAGAACTGGACTGCTCTGAAACCAGGGAGTCCATCACCATCAGAGAAATGTCCACTTGGTAGCAGGGTTCTACAACATTCAGGGACCTTTTGCTGAAGTGATTCACAAAGTGGAAGCTCGTTAGTCTGATCTCAGCAGCGTGCCAGGCATCAGAGCTCAGAGGAAAGGATAATTAAAGAAAAGGGAAGCAAAATAAAAAGCAACATCTATTTATCATGGCTAATTAACCTGGTCTCTTTCTTCCTGAATCCATTTCCTGGGATCACGCATGTGGGGTAGATCTAACATATCTGGAGCTTCCAAAGGTCTCCATTTCAATGTTCTGAAAACACGAGCACTGGAGCAGACAATTCCAGTGTGAGCTGGGACGTGACTCAAATCAAGGGGAGGAAGCCTAAATCGGCCTTCACAGGATTCTCCAGTGTCACAGCTTCTTGGCCGTCCCTTCTTGTCCTTCCTCATGGATCAGCTGCTTCAACAGAGCAAAAGGAAGGCTGAAAGGGACTGCAATCCTTCCCTGTAGTTATCAGGGGTAAACACCAAGAAAAAAACAAACACTAAACCTTTAAAGGAACAGTCTCCTTGCAAAAGCAAATGGAAATAAGCTGGCCCTGAATATAACTTGGAAGCTGGAAGATTTCTAACCACCAGAGCACTGAGCCTCTGGAGAAGCCTTCCAGCTGGTGCAGCACGAATGCAACACCCCACCTCACTTATTTGAAGATGAAGGTTCCTCAGTTTATTGCAGGGTTATACAGAATGCAGCAGGATACACCCAGAGACCTCTGCTGACTCCTGGGCCCTGCAGATGTCCCTGCTTCTGCACAGAGAGGTCTTGGGCTGAACACCCACAGGGGAGGACAACCAGCTCAGGGCAACCCACTGTCCAGACAGGAAAGAAAAAAGGTAACAGGGGTTTCCTCTGGGAGGAGAGGTAGGAAAGACCGCTCTTTTCTAAGCTCCAATGGCTGAGCTCCCTTGAACAGCTTCAGTGCTTTGGGGCTTGCTTCCTTCTCAGAAGATGTCTTCTGCTAGAAAGAGGAAAGGCCTGCCCTCAAAACCTTAAGTACCTTTTCCCTATGACAAAAATAAGAGTTTTGCGAGCCTGCTGGTAGGTTTAGGCACTTCACTGCAACAACATGCTCCCCATCCTCTGTAGCTGCAATTAGCCTTTCTGCCACAATTGATTCTTTCCATGCTTAAAGCCAGTAATGTTTATAAAAAGCACAAAAATTACAGAAAAACGTCCGAGCAAGAAAACAGATATATATATATATATATATGGATGGAGCTGTGCAGCCTCCAGAGACTTCCCAAATAAAGAGGTTCACCACACCAGGGAAATGGTATTGCAAAGTGGTTTGTCACAAGGAAGGTTGCAGGTGGCCCTCCTTCCCTAGGAGGTGATTGGCATCCACACCTCAGGATGCACACAGCAGCTCATACCCTCCCGCCTGCTGCTGCAAAACTAAATCCTCCTTCTCTGCTGGAAAAGCAGAGGATGGTGGCTCCTTTGACCAGAAGGTTTCACAGGCACATGCCCATTCAGGTGGAATGGGCTAAGGGATTTGATCATCGTTGCCAGCAGGTATCTGCCAGCAAGTTCGCTGATGATACAAAGATGGGAGGGCTGGCTGACACTCCAGAGGACTGTGCCACCATCCAGTGTAACCTGGACAGGCTGGAGAGAAGAACCAGAGAGCAGAGAAGAACCTCATGAGGTTCAACAAGGGCAAGTGTAGGGTCCTGCACCTGGGGAGGAAGAACCCCAGGCACCAATAGAGGTCAGGGGAGGACCTGCTGGAAAGCAGCTCTGAGGAGAAGGATCTGGGGGTCCTGGTAGATAGGAAACTCTCCATGAGCCAGCAATGTGCCCTTGTGGCCAAGAGGCCAATGGGATCCTGGGCTGCGTAGGGAAGAGTGTGGCCAGGAGGTGGAGGGAGGTCATTT
>QJSC01012059.1:391194-459540 GCA_003697955.1 Calidris pygmaea
CCACAACTGGAATCCTGCCTCCAGTTCTGGGCTCCCCAGTTCAAGAGAGACAGGGAACTGCTGGAGAGAGTCCAGCGTAGGGCAACAGAGATGATGGAGGGATTGGAGCATCTCCCTGATGAGGAAAGGCTGAGAGAGCTGGGGCTCTTTAGCCTGGAGAAGAGAAGGCTGAGGGGAGACCTTATTCATGCTTCCAAGGATCTAAAGGGTGGGTTGGAGGAGGATGGAGCCGGACTCTTTTCAGTGATTCCCAGTGACAGGACGAGGGGCACAGGCACAAGTTGGAACATAAGAGGTTCCACTCAAATATGAGGAAGAAGTTCTTTGGGGTGAGGGTGGCAGAGCCCTGGCAGAGGCTGCCCAGGGAGGGTGTGGAGTCCCCTTCTCTGGAGATCTTCAAGCCCCGCCTGGATGCTCCTGAGTGATGTGCTCTGGGCAGCCCTGCTTTGGCAGGGGAGTTGGACTGGATGGGCTCTAGAGGTCCCTTCCAACTCTGACAATTCTGTGATTCCCTATTCAGAGAGAATACGGAATGCTGGTCCCTCTTTTCATTATCTTTTCATTATAGGTGATACTCCAAGACTCCATCACCACCACTCATCTCTCTCTCATGACTTGTTGGTACAGTTTTAATTTGACAAAAGGTATTACCCAGACTCCTCCCTCACAAGCCTGGGCTCAACCATTTTTGTTCACTTTCAGTGTCTGTGTCACTCTTCACCTGCATGTCCAAAGCAGCAGAAAATACGTAGAAATCTCTCAGCCAAATCCTATGCAAGAACGTTCAGAACAGCAGCTTTGAATGTCCTCTTCAGATGTCTCAGCTTCAGCTCCATCACAGTGGTCCACCACAGGAAAATAATGTGGGGAACGAAAACGATAATATATGATGAAAATAATAACTTTCACATATTGACAAAGAGTTATGTCTGCAATGCAGCGGGAAGGGGCAAACTTAAACAAAGAGGGGAAATGGCAGCCCATGGTTTGAAGAGCTCTCAAGTGCAATCACTATGTCTCTGATATGAAATGGTTTTGGAACTTTCCACAAGTGACCTGTGAAATAACTTATGTAAGTCATACCTGAGAGAAATTTAAACAGTGTATTGTAGATGCCACAGCATAAAAAAAAAATACCCTGGAGAAGCATAATAATAATAAAGAAAACTACAATTACATCAGCTTGAAATCAAGAAGCTGTTGTCCTTTCATAACAGATCTCTTTGCCGGAGCAGTGGGTCGTATGCCCTTCCTTCAGATGGATGTAATGCAGTGTCATAAATGCATCAAACTCCATCTTAATATGACCTGCACAGACCAAAGAAGTATCTACTGGCTTCATTCATGCTTTAATGTGTTTTCTTCTCACCTGCTACCTTGATTTTTAAAAGATGCTCAGCAGCAATCAGTTCACTTGTCAGTAAATATTTTATTTATGTATATGAAGCATCTGCCACCATAATAACTCAGTCCTGAGCACTAAACGTTATTGCTTTTGGATTCCCATGGCTTTAAATATTTATCCAGTCTTGAATTGGCATTTTTCTATATGTCAACTGTGACCATCTGCACAGAAACTAATGTTACAGCTGTGTGCATGTGTGTGTGTGTGTTGGAGCGCAAGCGGGAGACTACACACAGGAATGTCACGGTAAAAAAGGCAGGTACTAAAAGTTTAAAAAGAGCCAGTACAAAGAGTGCACAGACAGCCCGAAGCAACTCTTTTACGTGTCAAAAATCTGAGAAAACTTTTAGCTGTGTGATTATATCCATTTCTGTACTGCACCGTACAGACTCTGCACTGCACGCTGAGGTCTTTCTCTAGAGACTCTAAAGGGTTTTCATCTCCTTTCCTATTAGACTGCTCAGCCTGGCAAACAGAGCAGATAACGTCTACAGTGGTACAAGGCCTGGAAATAGAGTCTCACAGTAACAATTTGGTTTAATTTCCACACATTCACTCAGACACACATGATACTGATATCAGGAAGAAGGAAAAGTTGGAAATGGCACTTCTTTTTCATGCGACATCCCATTTTCATTATTGTTCCCTCTACTGTGAGGCAATTCTGTCTTCAGTGCTGGTCTGGAGCAGTATTATTCTCCTGTATTTTCCTCAAATGGACTTTATGCTGATATTTTTTAGCTAAATGTGTGTTCTGAACAGGGTATTCAGAGCATATTACTCCCAGACTCTGCAAATGCTGCATTTTAATGGTAAGTGATAAACATGCTGCCATAAGGGAACTGCCACCCCTGAGTATATAAGCATGATTTGGGGCCCATTGTGCCAGTAAAAGAGTCCTTAGATTTGACTGTCTGTAATGCATCTACTGTAAAAACACAAAATATTAATAAACCTCCTTGCGGATCTTGGCAGAAACTAGATTCAGCATAATTTCACGCTGTATGAAGTCTATATGTAAGTGTTGAACAAATTCTGTGCATCATTTAGAACCTTAATTCACAATTAAATTGCCCTAATCTGCTCAAAGCCCAATGAATGTGCTGCAAACCCATGAGGGGGCTCAGGCATGCAGTTGGTTCCAGTTGTTGTCATCATTCACTTCAAAGCAGCCCCTTTCCCAGTGACTCCTTCATGGCATCGATCTATAGCCGCCCAAAGGCTCCTAGAAGTGATTTCTTGTCTAGAGGTTTGGCCAGAAAGAGGAGGAAATCCCCTTTTTTCACCAGCTCCGACTTCATCTCAGCAACTCCACACTCCGTTAGAATGTGTCCTGAAATGGATGCAGCAAAGGAGCCTGAGCAATTCTAACCCACGCGACCTGACGAATTGTGACTCATGCTTTTAATCAGAGCCGAGAAACAACATTTTGCTGCCACCCTTCCTCTTGCAAGCGTGCTAAGAGGAACAGAGAAAGGGGAAGGCTTTTTCTTTTGGAAAGGCTTTCAATTGGAAATAGGTTACATAAGCTTGCAGAGAATAAATTGGGTACAAATAATTATATAGAATTGATGATGTGCTGTTCTGATTTATTCTGAGATTAGTGTCCGAGATCAAAAGTTATGGATTAAAGAGAGGAAGGGAAGGAGGGAAAGAAAGAAGGGAAGCGCAAAGCACTTTGTGAACCCAAAATAATAAATGGTAGGACATACCACACCTCACACCAAAACACCCTCCAAGTTCCTGCAGAAACATGGGAGAATGAATACTTTTTTGTTTTATTTGTAAGTATTCCAATGACTAGTTCAAGATATTTATGTACTACATTTCAGTTAAGTCTTAAACAATAAAATTTGCAGGTGTAATTTCTCAATATATATTTGACTGCATTTTCACATGCCAGCGTAAGATTGCTACCAAAGTGAGCATTTGTAGTAGGACTGGGCTGGTTATTTTTCTCCTGTTGGGCCAAACAAATAGGAGTTTTGTCTGTGTGTTAACAGGCACAAAATTGTAAGAAGGGGCCGGCTTTTGTAAGCTGTAAAGTCTCTCTGATTGTAATTACACAACTATGTTAACACAAAAGACAAAAAATTATTTAACTTAATCTTCAGTTTACTCTTTGCATTTTTTAGTGCATTAGTTTTAATCTGACTTTTCAGCTAAGATTGATCATCTTAGGACACAGACGACTCTTGGAGGGATTCGATTCTTCTTATTTGTATTGGAGATAAATAAAACCAACCTCATTTAAACATGGACTCAAAGGGCCTATTGACTTTCATCCACTGAAGAACTTCAGCACGTGGCCAGGAAAAGCCACAGCTGCTTGCTCAAACGGCAGCTCTCACTTCTCTACTGGGTCAATTCCACCACCACTATGACACAAAACTTTGATCATAAAGTGGGGATTCAGCTGACTTGCATACCTAACAGCCTCAGCACCTGACTTGCAGCAGGGAAAATCTTTGCCGGTCCTCTTGCCTCAACGGGAAGAGGAGTGGGGATGCTCCAATGATGCTCCTAAAGTTCAGAGGCAATACCCTGCAGAAGTCCTACTCCTTGGGAAAGAGGGTAAATGTGCCCTGCCTCTCCCTAGGACAACCCTCCAGAGGCAAGTTTTGAAGACAAAACCATGCAGACCTCCCATACTAGTATAATGGACTGCCTTATAACTGCCGACATACTTAAATTTTATACCTGAAGTACTTTAGATCTATTGTTGTTTGCTGTTCTTTGGTTTTTTGTTTGTTTGTTTTTTTTTATGGGCACGCTGCTGGCAAATGTGAAAATTCAGTGTCAACAAAGCAAATTCTCTTGGGGATGAAAATAATGGTGTTGTGCCAACAAGGCATGCAGAACATTTACTCGCTGCACTGGTTAGAATACACCCTAGGACTCCTACAAGCCACATCTTAGTCCATTAAGGTCTTGTTTACAGCATCAAAGCTGAGTACTCCTTGCACAGTATTTTTAACACATTCCAAACTAGAGCTGAGACCCTGCAGTGCACAAGCTGACTTTTCAAATGAACCATACAGGAGCAGATTGGAAGTGCTTTTCCCCCAAATTTAACCCTCCTCGGCTCTCCCAATTCTCTCTTATGAAATGATAGAATAATAGAACGGTTTGGGTTGGAAGAGACATTTAAAGGTTGTCTAGGCCAATCCATCTTTGAGGTGACATCTTCAACGAGATCAGGTTGCTCAGAGCCCCATCCAACCTGGCCTTTAATGTTTGCAGGGACGGGGCATCTTCCACCTCTCTGGGCAACATTTTCCAGTGTCTCATCACCTTCATCATAAAAAACGTCTTCCTTATAGCTAATCTAAATCTACCCTCTTTTAGTTTAAACCCCTTGTCCTATCACAACAGCCCTTGCTAAAAAGTTCATCCCCATCTTTATTATAAGCCCCTTTAAGTACTGAAAGGCTGCAATAAGGTCTCCCCAGAGCCTTCTCCAAGCTGAACAACCCCAACTATCTCATCCTGTTCTCATAGGAGAGGTGCTCCAACCCTCTGAGCATTTCTATGGCACTCCTCTGTACCTGTACCAACAGGTCCATGTCCTTCCTGTGCTGAGGACTCCAGAGCTGGACACAGTGCTCCAGGTGGGGTCTCACCAGAGCAGAGCAGAGGGGCAGAATCACTCCCTTGACCTGCTGGCCACGCTTCTTTTGATGCAGCCCAGGATACGGTTGGCTTTCTTGGCAAATCTCGTAATACTCTAGGAAGTTTCATTTTAACAGGGTAACATTCTCTAATTATATACTTTAAAATATGAAAATAATTTGTAGGATCTCAAAGGAGAAGCAAGTCTGTCCGCATGTATCTGTAAACAAGCTTCCAGCTCCCTGAAGTCTATTTGAAGTAGAATATACAAAACTTGCAGCACTCCATGGGAACTTGATTCAGAGTCGTTCTCAGCAGCAGCCTGGCAGGGTAAAACTGGTCTAATACATACTGATCATGTTTTAACCTGAATAGCTGTCTATTTGAGCCCAATGTCGCTGGATGTAGGGTGTCTCCTTAGAAGCATGAAGCATTTCTCTTCCAAAAAAAGGAATGAATCCCCATCATGTCAGGAAGACCAGACTCTGGGATTCAGTTGGAAGAAGTCACATGCCTGCACCCTTAACAGAATGCCTAGCCCGTACTGCTCTCTTGGTGCCAGCTTCTCTTGAGTATTTTCTCCCCAGTAATATAAAATTAAATTATATTATTAAATTATAAAACATCACATTTCCCAGGAACCTAAAAAGGCACAGTAAAAAAAAAGTTACATAATTCTTATTTGAACCAAATAAAATTGGAATGTTTTTAAAGTATCACCCAAGTTACCAGAGTACTAAAATAATATTTAAGGCTTCCTGACTCTAGTAATCTTCCCCTCCAGGATTTTACTTTTGAATCACTGACATGTGCAGACTGCCAACAGAATCATATCCATACCCATAGTATATGACATAAAATGAGGTAACATAATAAAACCTTGATCATCTGTGGTGCATCTGCAATATATATGCATGCTTTAAACAAGGGTTAATAAAAATAACCCACCAACAACCAGGAACAACATAAAAGTGATGCATGCAGATTACAGACTAGTAAGGGATTAATAAATTGTTAATAAAGGAAAAATAAAACTAGCTGTAAGATCAGCTCAAGAAGTAAACACCTGTAGATGTGGAGTGGAAATCTTAAAACATAAATTTATTTTCTCTTTTTTTCTTTAATTGAAGAAGGAATGACGTGAAGTCCATTTCAACGGGTGGTTCCAAACCAGTGCAGAAGAGTAGCTGGCCGTCATCATCTTGTGATACCTTGAAAGAGGGCTACAAAAACCCAGCTGGGAGGACCACAAAGCCCTCTCTGAGGGACAGTGCTGTATAATTCCCTAAAGGTATGACTCACTTGCTACTAGTATGAACTGGAGTCTCTTTCTCTGGAGACATTCCAAACCCGACTGGACACGTTCCTGTGCAACCTGCCCTAGATGGACCTGCTCTGGCAGGGGGGTTGGACTAGATAGTCCAGAGGTCCCTTCCAACCCCATATCATTCTGTGATTCTGTGATTCAAAAATTAACTTTAGAGCTTTCAATCATAACTACAGCTACCCTGGGTCTACCCAGGGTAGTTCTGACAGCAGTTCTGGCATGAGCATTTGGCTTTTATTCTCACTTCTGCAGTACACAACTACAATCTCACCACATGAGCTTCTATGTACATTGACAAAGGCAGTACTCCTTGCAAAGACTGCTGGCTGAGAAAACTCTGTGTGTCCATGCACTAACTCACCTACTCACATACTTTAGTGGTGGCAGTCAAGCAATTCAAGACACCTGCACACTTCTACATCTAGTAGGATGTGACACTCAAACTCACCATCTTGTATGCCCTTCAGCCAAGCACCTCCAATAGACACATACTTTAAACAGGTTAATGAAAAACCAGCAGTAGAGTGAACTCTGCACGCAAGCTTTAATCCAGGAAATTCAAATCACCCAACTGAAAGCTCAGCAAGAAGCAAACTTACTACGAATTTTATTAATTAGATGCCTTTGTGATACACACAAAATTTGCTAAAGAAAGAAAAATGGCATTAAGGATATTAATTTTACTTTTTAAGATATCAGAAATGTGTCACAAATATTGGTAGTTGCTTCAGAGAAAAATGATCACACCTGCTGCTTGTTGTCACTTACTGTCTTGCACAAAACAGGAAGACACAAACAGGCGGTTTTTAAGCACTCCTCTTCAGTTACCACAAATGATTCCATGTTGTCTCATCTGATCACAGTGCTTTCAAGAAGAGTACTGTTATGTGCTTTTGGTCAAAAATCAGTCCTTTGAAGCAGCATATTGTTGAAAGCAATCGGCTATGAAAGCAATCAGCAGGCTTCCAGATTTCAAGGTCACACCAGATGTGTGTTCCTAGAGGATACATCTTCTTTATTTCAAAAACTACTCCCCTCTTAAGTCAAGTGTAGTAACCTTAAAAGGCCAGCTGCAGAATTGAAGTCAAAATTAATGATTTTTCATCCACAAAAAAGTCATTTGAAGTCAAAGCTGGCATTCACACTGGTAACCATACTAGCAGACCCCTATTCCATGAATTTTTACAGTTACCACATGGCCTAATAGATGGTCTAAATGTCAGGACTTTCCTAAACTCAGCCAGTGGACACACAGCAGAGATTTCTCTATGCCGATTTAATTCTAAGGGGAAACATAAAGAAATCAGGCACAGTAGTTGAAATTCAGAGTTGTCCTTAAAGAATTTCTAACCTTTGCTTCAAGCAAGAAAGTTGCAAAATTTATAAGCCTCAAACATCAGTTACAGGAGAAAACATACAGCCATTATAAAGCAAAACGACAGCAAGATTTGAACAAGGGTGAAACTACGACTCGTGGAATTAATCAATATATTTATTTCCGATATAGCCCCTCATCCTGATAACAACATTCATCCCTATCTTTAACCACGCCTGTGTTCATCAATTCAAGTATTTCAAGTGTTTGGAGGGCCAGGGCTATAGAACTCTCAACTCCACTGCTCTGGCAGGCATTCACATACCGTATCAGGGAATAAGTAGTCCAGTCTTGGACTGTGGCGTGGGGCAAGAGCAGAGCAATGAAGCAAACTGAATCCCTTGCGGCACTCAGGCAAATTCAGAACAATATCAACGTGATCACGGAGAAACCAAAAGGACTGAAAAATTTAGAGATAAAATGGAAAACAAATAAATTAGCAAGTCCCTATCTCTTCCTCTGTAAATTTGTATTATTTTCTTTTTTTTTTTTTTTTTTAAGGGAGGAAAAGTTAATGTTATATGCAATGCTCCCACTAGTTCTGGCAAATGGACAAAGACCTGCAAAGAGCTTTTCTAGAAGTATGACTTGTTCTCCAGACCCCTCCCCAGCTTGGTGGCTCTCCTCTGGACACGCTCCAGCAGCTCAATGTCCTTCCTGTAGTGAGGGGCCCAGAACTGGACACAGCCCTCAAGGTGAGGCCTCACCAGTGCCCAGGACAGAGGCACCATCACTGCCCTACTCCTGCTGGCCACGCTGGTCCTGATACAGGCCAGGATGCTGGTGGCCTTCTTGGCCACCCAGGCACACTGCTGGCTCAAACAGCATAAGCTTGGGCAATGGTTGTTCATAGGAAATAATATCTCTGTCTAGATGCCCACATTTTGTTGCTGCCTTCCAACTCTCACTACAGTTTGATTTTTTTTCTGGAAGAGGTGCACATTACATAAAAAAACCACCTTAGGCTTTGCATGACTGACCAGCCTTGTTGCTGGGGTGGCAGAAGCACAGTATGCAGAAAATAGCTGCTTATCCCAGAACAACTGAGCACAATTCCATCCAGAAGCCTCCAGGGCTTTGATACTTGCAGGTACCGCATGGTCCTCATCAACCAGAGGCTCATATTCTCTACAGTGACCACAGAGGGCAATATGAAGACAAATAATGGACCTTAATGAAGGTGAAGAATCATTGTCTGGGAAGTTTCTGATGAATGTAACGTGATGGGAAAGAATTTTCTGTGTTAAAAGACACACTAACGGTCATTGCACAGAGATACTGAAATATAAGATACAGAACAGCCTTGTATTGCCACCATATGTGAGATTAATATTACACACCGAGTAAAGGATTTCCCTTAACATAAGGTTCATGGACCTTTGAAGAATTTCAGGGTCCCCTGCATCCCAGCAGAACTAAGATGATCTAGAAGTTCCCATCTTCATCATTTTTTACTGGTGTCAAAATGGTATCATTGTTTGTACTCCTAAAATAAAAAAGAGAGGTCCTATCTGCATGAGTTTCCATTAAAATCTCTATTTTCTGAATTTTCTAGCTGTAGAAAATTCATTTCTTCTTCCTGAATACTGTTGCCAGCTCATTTGAAGGGAACTCATAAATGCTTTCAATCCAGCATTTCAGCTATGGAACCTTTTATATGTACAATATAAGTAACAGTGTGCATCAGGTCTCAAAAGTATAGAAGAAATATAGAAAAATATAGCTTTTATTTCTCTCTAACATTTTATATTGTGAAGAAGAGTTGTATGTATGCATTGAAGGGAGAATGTGTACCCCCAGGACATTGCAGCTATGAGTGCGTGCCAGATTATCACACCAACAAATCAACAGGAATCATAAAGTGGAGAATTTCTGGCAAAATAAATAAATGCTAGAGGACACAGTTCCCTGCTCTACCAAACATCAAACGAGGAGCCTGAAATAAGATTCATCCTAAATGACCCCTTAGCATGTCCAGCAATCGCATCCAAAGACTGATTGCAGTTCAAGTACTTTCAGTGAAAAAAAAAAAAAATTCAGTGACTTTTTCCAACAAAAGGAACCTGGAAAAAGAGGTTAACCCAACTGACTTCAGGCACTGCAGTGCCAAAGGTAGGACTTAATCATCCTGTGCTGCATGGATAGTCAGCTGTGGAAGATCTTGAGCTGGGCTGAATTTTACCTTGAGCTACACAGCTGCCTCCCTTGAGAGGGAGCAGAACATAACTGGAGATTAATCTGAATCCAAATCTCTGAGCCTGTAGCTTTATTCACAGTGATAAACATGGGGAGAGACTAGTCTTGTTTCCTTCTCCAGCGAGACAAAGGTTAACAATTCCACTCAGAGATAAGTTAAAGGTTTTGAACGAATGATATGCCTGCCAAAAAATTCGGTTACACTCATCCTGATCCTGGCACACACGCAGACTGTGTTCCCCGTGAGCTTTTGTATGGTAAAGCAGGTTTTAACAGGGGTAGCAGTATCATCACCCTGGTCTCCCTGCCTTTTATTCCAACAACTCAGCAGTCAGAGCATCCACTCACAATGTGTGAAACTCGGGATACCTTGTAACTTGTCAGAGAGTCGGCAGCATCTCAGTCCAACCCCATCTGCGTGGGCCAGGCTCTGGGTGAGTCACGGACCTTTGGGAGGTCTGCACGGAATGTGCCCTCAGGCATTCACACTTAGGAAGCAACACAAGACCAGGCATCTAAATCTACTTTCATTTATATTTTTCAGGCTTCTCTGTAGTTTTAGAGGATACTTATTTGCAGAAAAAATGGGTGTTTAGAAGATTGTTTTCACCTGTTTAGCAAACATGAAAATACTGAGGGTTTCTTTGAAGAAATGGGAGAAATCTTGTGAACACAAGAAATGCCGTTCTGGGTCAGACAAATGGTCCATCTCTGACAAAACACTGATATCTACTAGCAGCAATAAGAGATGGCATTTAGGGACAGCACATGAACCTGGATATTTCCTACAGGTCACTTTCCTTGTAATTCCCCAGCATCCACACTGTTGTGTTAGGGATGTGGAGCCTGCAGCTCTGCCTTTTTCCTTTCATTCCTCTTTATAGACATGTTGTCCAAGACTTTGTCTCATCCCTTTTGCACCTGCTTATATTACCTGTTTCCACCATCTCCTGTAGAAATAAATTTGTGAAGTTTATTACCTACTGTGGTCAAAAATACTTTGTCTATTTTAAACTGATCTCCCACTAGTTTCAGCGAGCACTTTCTCACTCAGGTATTGCTGAATTTGGTGACTATCAGCTCTGCATTCACACTGTTCCTTTAACAATATCACACACCTTTGCTCATATCCATCCACAGCTTTCTGCTGTCCAGACTGACGAGTCTTTGCCTTTTAATCTGCCCTTGCAGAGCAGATGCTCCAGCCCATAGATCATTTTTATTGTATATATAAACACATACAAATATATTTAACTCGGCTCCACCTTTCTTGGGCTACAGGGACCAGAACTGCGCAAAGGGCTCAAGATGTGAGTCTGCCAAAGTTTTAAACAGTGGCAAAATGATGCGCTCTGGTCTTGTCCCCCGTACCCTTCCTGACAATGCCCATTATTTTCCTGGCTTTTATTTGGCTGCCTCGTCACGTTAAGCTGATGATTGCAGGCACCTGTCAACAACTCCAAGCTCCTTCTCCCAAGTTGTAACCATCAGTGTCACACTCAATGTTATACAAGTACGGTTTAGACTGTTCTTCCCTGCATGCGCAGCGTTACGGTTGCTCCCACTGAAGCTCGCCTGCCCCTTTTTTTGCCCACACACTCAGTTTAGTGAGGTGCTTCTGGAGCACATTGCTCTTGGGGTGGCACTCGCCTACCAGCATCATATCCAGACTTTGAGATTTGTCTGTGCATCACCGGCTCAAGGCCTTGAATTCACGCAGATGAATCAAATTCATGTAACTGACATAATACTCTTTTTAAAGGATTTTATTTTTTTTACCTGTGATGCGTCACTGAGTTACCAGGGTATTTCTTCATTCCTGAAAACACTTTGATAATTGTGTGACAGCACTGAGCGGATGTGGCCTTGGTCTATTTAACAATTATCCTGTGTTTCAGAAAGTTGGGAGGGAAAGAGGAGGGACCTCACTTGCTACGGTGACTTATTTTTCATAAGTTTTACATTTAAGCATGTGCCAGGCTCCTTCAAGCTGTTTTTCTAGGCTGAGATGGTTTCTCTCTGTAGCATCTCTCCCTCCTCTCTTGAATTTACAATCCTGGGTTCCCATCCAGCCACTTCTTCTCTTGCCTACACAATTGTGTAAAGTGCACTCATGTTCTCCCTCATGCCAGATCTCAATGCAAACGTGGTTCTGTTTCTGATTTCAGTGAAGTCCGTTGAGCAAGTGAGATGGATTTCAGTGAAAAACAACGAAATGTAATTTCTGTGTGGTTTTGTAAGTCAACATTCTAACAAAATTGCACAAATTTTGTGTGATTCAAGCAATAGACATAGAATGGCATGGAAATGGAGCATTAAATTCAGCAGGTAAACTTTACTTTGGTGAGGTGGACTCAGGCTTCTTTGCAGAGGCACAGCAGAACAAAGAATAAATAGAAAAGTTTTTTTCTTTTACTTATCCTGTGCACAATATTATACTTTACTGTAATATTCAGTGCAATAATGCAATTCTATACTGCCACTTGGTCTTGAACAGATATTTTCCTCCTCCAAAGAAGGTTGACAATTTTTCAGCAAAAAAATAAAATTATTAGCTATTGTCAAACTAGCTATTGCAAAATAAGAAGAAAAAAATAAAAGAAAAGAGTAAATGTCTACTGCTAAAACTATCAGGAACTAACAATATCAGAGGTGCAAAAAATAAAACCAGTTCACAAAAATGTTGCAGGATTTGACAGGAGTAGATTTCTAAATGTTTGCTGGCATGCAAAGTGCTGGTCTCAGTAAAATCAGAGAGTCATTGCAGAAAAAGGAGCAAGGTGTACTCCTTAGTGTAAAACCTTTCACTTTGAGTCTTGCCAAGCATCAATACTCCAGTTAGCTGAACAGATTTATGTTTTCATTCCTCTAAGACACTAACACTCTAACAGTAAAGGTACCTTTAGACCTCTGCACCGTCTTCTCTCCATCTGTATCTGCTTGCTGACACACCATGTTCTTTGAGGCTGTCTGTTGCAGATAACCACCAGAGATCATTCCTCCCCTTGCAGTACTTCTGAATTAATTGATGTCATTTTATTCTCCTGTCACTCCATTTTTTTTAAATAAGAAAGTATGAATCCACATATTTATAACCTGAACATGAATTAAAAGTTGCAGGCCTTACAGATTTATGTCTTTCTAAATGCTGAAAGACAGTTTCCTCAAATAAAGCAAAACAGAAATTCATTGTGTACTAGAAGGTCCGCTGGAAGAAATAAAGCTGAAAATCTGGCCACATACTCAAATGCAACTATCCCAATTTCTATTCGTTGAGGATCTGTTCCACATTTAGTAATTAAACTGACTGAAATATGCTGCCTATTATGCAGCTAAAACCTTCATTTATTTTATATGCAAAAATAAAATTGATCTTGGAAAACAAATATTGATAAATACTTGGCTCCTGCTGAGCACATTGGAGGACTGTGTTGGCCTTGGCAGACAGACAGATTACACACCATTGTGCGTGATGCCTGTCTCCAGGCCCTCCCAGTTCTTCCCTTCTCTTTTTAAACAAAGACATGCAATTACCCACCTTCTCCTGCCCTTCAAGGGGCAGGGAAGGCAGTTTAGGGTTTTATGACTGAGAGCAGAGAACACTACAACCTCTACCTGTGCTACTATTAACAGTAACCAGTTGGACAAGAAGGCGTTGGTGTTGATCAACAATTCCATGCGGTCAAAAGTCTCCCCTTCCCACAGAAGTCTTCTCTTCCCTGGAAGAGACTGGTTCAAACTCTATCCTGAAGAAGCCTGTCCTCTTCCACACAGCCCCAGGAACCAGCACTGCAATAACTTGTCCTGCTTCCTTCCACAGAGTTAGGTCATCAGTAATTTTGGACCATTTTATCTATGAAGAGAAATTGTTTTCCAAGGGCTTTTATCAGCCGGCCGGGAACATGCACAAAACGTCTCTTCTTTCACTCTGTATCTGGACAAGACTTAAGTGGTGTCAGAGAAAAGAGCTTTCTGCACCCTCTTTACGAGTGTTTACCACAAAGGCTTCTTCTCTGATGTCTTAAGACTACTTCACCACCCTGTTCCCTCCTTACCTCATTGCGCTGGGGGTGTGCTACTGCACACATGCATGTACCTATGTTTACAGGCGCAGATAATGCTATAAGGTATTAATTTTATATTTTGAGTGTCAGGCCTAGCAGGTGTTTTCACATAGCAGACAGAAAACTTCCCAGATATCTTTATTTGCAGTGACAAAAGAAACTGATAAAAGTGTGAAATGTTGGGATTTTCTTACAGGAAAAAAGAAAAAAAGAAAAAAAAAAAAAGTAAATTCAGAATAAAAGCATAAAAGCTGAGTATTTTAACACAGCTAGCCCCAAGTCCAGAGTTTCTTTCAGCTGACTACGAAATGGCTATTTTCACAATGCTTACTATTTGCCATATTTGAAGTGACAGCTAACAGAAAAGGATTCTGGCAACAAAGGTTAAGAAAATTTTCAATAAAATGGTGAGCTACTCACTGGTGAATGGAAAACTACACAAACTGACTGTGAGAAGGGCTCAGCTCCCACCTTGTAGAATGCTACAGGCTTAGGAAAAAAAACTGTCCAAGTTCACAAAGTTGGATTAATAATTTTTAGTGTTATGGTTGGTTGCTAAAACTTAGGATGCAGTTTGAGACAGGGCTTCTTTGTTTTAGTTTATCATTCTGTCAAACAATACATGGCCATAATATTACAGAATCACAGAACCACCATGGTTGGAAGGGACCTCTGAGATCATCGAGTCTAACCACAAAAGCAGACAAGCAAACAAATAAACAAAAAAAAACAACCAACACCACACACAACGCCCCACCACATCACACCCACCCACAAACCAATAATCTTGGGCACTAGAGCAGGCCCTGAAGAGCCACGTCTACACACTTCTTAAATCCCTCCAGGGATGGTGACTCCACCACCTCCCTGGGCAGGCTGTTCCAGTGCCTGACCACCCTCTCAGGAAAGTCATTCTTCCTCATATCTAATCTAAACCTCCCCTGCCCCAACTTCAGACCATTTCCACTGCTCCTGGCATTATTCCCTTAGGAGAAGAGGCCAACCCCCACCTCTCTACACCCTTCGTTCAGGGAGTTGTAGAGGGCAATGAGGTCTCCCCTCAGCCTCCTCTTCTCCAAACTAAACATGCCCAGTTCCCTCAGCCTCTCCTCGTAGGACTTGTTCTCCAGACCCCTCACCAGCTTGGTGGCTCTCCTCTGGACATGCTCCAGCACCTCAATGTCCTCCTTGTAGTGAGGGGCCCAGAACTGAACACAGCCCTCAAGGTGAGGCCTCACCAGTGCCCAGTCCAAAGGCACCATCACTGACCTACTCCTGCTGGCCATGCTGCTCCTGATACAGGCCAGGATGCTGGTGGCCTTCTTGGCCACCTGGGCACACTGCTGGCTCATGTTCAGCTGGTTGTCCACCAACACCCCCAGGTCCTTTTCTGCTGGGCAGCTCCAGCCACTCTTCCCCAAGCCTGTAGCGTTGCCTGGGGTTGTTGTGACCAAAATGCAGGACCCGGCACTTGGCCTTATTAAACCTCATTCTATTGGTCTTGGCCAATCGATCCAGTCTGTCCCGATCCCTCTGTATAGCCTTTTGACCCTGAAGCAGATCAACACTCCCACCTAGTTTGGTGTCATCTGCAAACTTACTGAGGATGCACTCAATCCCCTTATCTAGGTCATCAATAAAGATATTAAACAAGACCGGCCCCAAAACTGAGCCCTGAGGGACACCACTGGTGACCGGCCACCAACTGGATTTTGCCCCATTAATCACAACTCTCTGGGCACGGCCATCCAGCCAATTATGTTTTTTTGTAGTAGAAGAGGAAAGTAAAGCCATCCCTACAAGGAAAGAAAAGGGATTCAACACCAGCTTTACTTCAGAGAGCAAATAGTTTTTCAAAAGTTGGAAGCTCAAGTTCCATGATCTTGAACGTGACTTTGGACTCAGTTTCAGAGGATTCAATTACAATGCATCCAGTTTCTTAGCAGAAAATTCAGAAATTCAAGGAAAATTATCTTTCATACTGTAAAGATGCTTAATTTCTGTTGACCCCATGGAAAACTTCGATGAGTTCTCAAAAACTTGAGTCAAAATTAGAGAGTAGTTTAGAATATGTAAAGCAGAAAAAAAATGCATTCCAATAACTGATAGATAAGCCTCGGTCACCTAAATAAGCCTGCAAAATAAAATGTGTTAAATTGTAAATGCTTTTGATATATATTCTTTCAGCACCTGCACTCATGTTTCTTTGGGGCATGCAGATGCTCTTGTAGATCAGAATTGCAGTGAAAATGTCATCTATCTGGACTTCTTTAAGGTCTTTGACATGGTCCCCCACAACATCCTTCTCTACAAATTGGAGAGACACGAATTTGATGGATGGTCTGTTCGGTGGATAAGGAATTGGTTGGATGGTTGCCTCCAGAGGGTAGATCAATGGTTCAATGAAGATCGGTGACAACTGATGTCCTTCACGAGTATGCATTTCACCACTACTGTTCAATATCTTCATCAATGACATCGTGGGATCAGCAAGTTTGTGGGGCACACCAAGCTGAGTGGTACAGCTGACAAGCCTGAGGGGAGGGATGGGATGTCATCCAGAGGCACCAGGACAAGCTCAAAAAGTGGAACTGTGTGAACTTCATGAAGTTCAACCACGCCAAGTGCAGGGTCCTTCACCTGGGTTGGCACAAAACCTAGTACCAATACAGGCTGGGGGATGAAGGGATTGAGAGCAGCCTGGCTGAGAAGGACTTGGGGATACTGATGGAGGAAAAGCTGGACATGAGCTGGCAATGTGTGCTGGCAGCCCAGAAAGCCAACCGTCTCCTGGGTGACATCAAAAAGAAGCGTGGCCAGCAGGTCGAGGAAAGTGATTCTGCCCCTCTGCTCTGCTCTGGTGAGATCCCACCTGGAGCACTGTGTCCAGCTCTGGAGTCCTCAGCACAGGAAGGACATGGACCTGTTGGAGGCAGGTCCAGAGGAGGGCTAAAACAATGCTCAGAGGGCTGGAGCACCTCTCCTATGAAGACAGGCTGAGAGAGCTGGGGTTGTTCAGCCTGGAGAAGAGAAGGCTCCAGGGAGACCTTATTGTGGCTTTTCAATACAGAAGGAATCTTAGACACTTTAAGACAACATGGTCCTGCAATACTTTGTAGGGTATTCATTTTTGTGCATGGCTCACTGGTACAGAGGAGGGCAGATCTCACACTTTCAAACACCTAAGCTATTTTCCTCCAACACAATCATGGTTGCTCGCAGGCAGCACCCACCCCACATGCTTCACCATCCAAGTACTTCAGCAAAACACGCTTGAGGCTGGCAACATCTCCTGCCAACACTGTAAATCCATGCACCTTTTCACTCCATTACAAACCTGTCAGGTTTTTTGACACACATCAATTCATGCTTTGTGACTGACCTCAAATGTCCATAGAGAGAAGCAGATGAACACTTTCTCCCATGATTTCTACAGGGAGTAATAACTCACTGTCTTGATGAATATTGTATGATGGAACCTGCTTTATTTTAACTTCAGGAGGATATTGGTTTTTATTCCTTCCCAGATTTTTGGAGCGATGGTAAGGGGAACCGTAATGTATGTTACTTAGTTATCAAAAGGGGGAAATAAGAAAACTGATTTCTGAAAGATGAGTATTCTTCTCTTTGTTGCAAAGGGAACACAACAAATCATGCATGAAGCACTGTACAAACTGAAGTCAATCTGCTTTGCTGAAGGTTTGGATTTTTTTTATTTTTCTTTTTTAAAAGGAGGATTTGAAGAGTCCACAGTTAGTGGTTCATTGAGTTGTGTGATGCTGCATCTCCAAGCCTAATCTAAGAGAGGTCTCAGCAAGGCACTTACTATTCTGTGGGGAATGAGGAATTGTGGAGACACGCTGCTGAGCAAGAGCCGGGCAGGTGTTCTTGCAGTGATGGGAAGGAAGCCTTGGGAACAGTAAAACAATGTCTTTATATGGTAATGTGAAGGCAACAAAATAGATAGCAAGCTAGCAAACAGATAACAATATACCAAGACAAACAATAATGACTAATTAGCCCAGGCGCATGAACACTCATTTGTAGCCAATTGTATTGCTCATAACGGCGCGTGGACAGGCCCCCACAACCTATCTGTGCAGAGAGCACAGCGCGTGATCAAACGAGAGAAACTATATATGCTGTAAAAATGAAACATTAAACGTCTTCGCTTCACCACTTGGCAGAGTCCGTGCCCTTTGTTGGTGCAATAGTCCACGAGCTAGAGAGCTGTCCTCATCCACCTGAGTGGGGTAATATCCCTGTTTGTAAAATGGCTGGTTCCGTCCATCAGCTTGAGATATGCAACAGAGTTAATTTTTATTAACTGGGCTCCTATTCACAACAGAAATGCTGACTGCCGTTATTTTTGCCTTCATTTGCCTGCCACGTGCATTTCAAAAAGGAACTCAGTTGTCAATCAGTGCAAACTAATGCACCTTCAAATACACAGCCCAAATTCCAAACCACAAATTCAGTAACACGTTTTCCTTTGTCTCTTGGGCTACATCAGTGTCAAGTCTAGTAGTTTACTAAGAGCTTTTTCATCTCCTGCTCCTAGCATTGCTCTGTCAGATTTGCTGATAGCAGTTGACTTACCTCCCCTGTGCTCTACACAATTATGCCACTAGTAACCAGTCAGCGGTCAGAAGGACTTGAGTCCAGTTGCCTTTATGATTATTCTCCAGGATGGAAGAAGCAAGAAGGAAGACAGTATTTCTGCAGGTACCTGTAACACCAGGGGGGTTGCAGCTGTCTTTTTCAGCTTGTGTAGCTTTTTTAACCTTCTGCTGTCATTAATGTCAAGCAATCTGCTCACAAACTCGTGAGAGGGTAGCCCAGTATAGAGCTCTTGCCATCCTCAGGTTGCTCGTTCAGATAGTCATAGAATCATAGAGTTAGAATCATAGAGTGGTTTGGGTTGGAAGAGACCTTCAAAGATCATCTAAGTCCAACCCCCCTGTGATGGGCAGGGACAGCTTCCACTAGATCAGGTGGCTCAAAGCCCTGTCCAACTTGACCTTATACACTACCAGTGATGGGGCATCCACAACCCCATCCAAGGGAAAGGCTTAGGTGGAAAGCCCAATGACCTGAACCTAAAAGCAAGGTGTCACCTGGCGGGACTGCAAGTGACCGTCCCTCTTCAAAAACAACACTTAACCCCCATGCTGGGGTCCCGCACAGACCACCCCATCCTCACCTGCTGCACCTGCAGCGAGTCCAGTTCCTGCTCCAGGCGTGTGTGCAGCCACTGCTCCATCTACTCCCTCTTCTAGCAGGCCACCTGCAGCTGGGTCAGCACCTGCTGCAGCTTCTCCACCTTCTCCACATAGGCCTGCTTCCTGCGCAGTCTGAGTGACATAAGTAGTCCTCCATCCATAGTCCTCCATGACCTCTGCAAGGCAAGCTCTGCCTTCGAGGAGCTTACGAGAGAACAACCCCTTGTGATGAACTTAGTGGCTTAGATCTGAGGGTGCTGGTTACACTGGCAGGTCTGTGACCATGACCACACTACGGTGGTTTGACCTGGTATTCCCTAAGTGACAGTATTGAAGCCCTGTCTGCATAGAAACATATTTCTAAAGCTTTTGTTGGGAACTCAGAAAATCAATGCCATACAAATTTTTTAAATCACTTAAAAATCACTCTAAAGACACTTAGAAAGAGTGCTATAAAAACCAAAATTAATTTTTAAAAGAATAGTAGTGTATCCCATTTACTAAAATGGTTAGTCAGAATAGCACATCAGCCAGCATTCAGGGAATGGAACATGATGAAATACGTTATTATAGAACTGAAATTATGAGAAATCATAAAATACAGTGTATGTACCTATAAAAAATGGGTTGCAGCTTGCTACAAATCAGTTATAGACAAATATTTCAATTCTAGCAAAACTTCCTTAGCAAAACATTTTAGATTGAAGACACCAGAAACAAAAATACTTGAGAGACTCAGACCTGAGCCCAGACTTTTCCCTTTTGTAAATTTTTTGGGGCACTTAACTTTAGCACTTCCAGGCATAACAATTATGTTACACAAGATGCATTGAGATACAGTTTCATTACTTACTGGGAAAAAAGAAGGGTTGCATATAAAGATTTCACCTCCAGTACAGCCCGTCACAGGTGTCAGAAAGATGTACAGAACGAGCTAGTGTGCCAATGCCACTTTCCAGTGCCTTAAGGTCATGTGTGTTTGCCATGGGGTGAGTCTCTCTCAAGAGCTCTGCCCCTAGCCTTTGTCATGGACCTCGCTGACATTAGGTATTTTCCGGGCTTATCCTTCAGAGAGGTGACTGGCTATGACACAAAGTGGGAATTTAAAAATAGCAATTAATAATTCTGTGTAAGCAAAAGAAATAATGTAAGAGGAATACAAAGCTTTAAAACAGAATGCAATGTAAGGGCAACGGTATTTTTAAAGTTTCAAAATTTCACAGAATCACAGAATGATATGGGGTAGGAAGGGACCTCTGGAGATCATCTAGTCCAACCCCCTGCCAGAGCAGGGCCACCCAGAGCAGGTTGCACAGGAACATGTCCAGGTGGGTTTGAATGTCTCCAGAGATGGAGACTCCACCACCTCCCTGGGCAGCCTCTTCCAGGGCTCTGCCACCCTCACAGGAAAGTTCCTCCTCATGTTTAGATGGAACTTCTTATATTCAAGTTTGTGCCAATTCCCTCATCCTGTCCCTGGGCACCACTGAAAAAAGACTGGTCCCATCCTCCTGACACCCTCCCTTTAAGTATTTATGGGCATTGATCAGATCCCCCCTCAGTCTTCCCTTCTCCAGACTGAAAAGACCCAAGTCCCTCAGCCTTTCCTCGTAAGAGATGTTCAAGCCCCTCATCATCTTTGTAGCCCTCTGCTGTCTGTTTCTTTTCAGTTGCTTTTGCTACTCAGTGTGACAAGGAAAGGCTCTTTCTGCTCAACACCTATAAGATCTGAAGAGTTGCCAAAAGTTGCCAAAATTCTGAAAGAATCAAGCTAAAGTAAATGTCATCACTAGCTGTTGAGCACCTTTTTTTAATTCCTACTAAAAATTGCATTGTTACTCTAAAAAAACCTAGTCCCTGGCATCAAGCCTTTATGGTACAAGTTCTGGACATACAGCTAAGCCAAAAAGCACTGAAAATGCACCTAACCCTAGTATGGCATAGTGGGTGAATGCTGACTTTCAGTGATGACTGGTACGGGGAGGTTTCATTGCAGTGCCACAAATTTCTAATTTCTGTTTCAGTACAGCGATGTTCCTGGAATGAAACGACCTCCAGTGCTGTCCTGCACCTCTTCAGCCCCCTCAGTTAACACACAGCTGCTGGAAAGTGAGACTTGAGCCTGTCAGTGCACGGAGGTAGAAGATCAAGATGTTTCAAGGGGCAAATAGGAACCTAACTATCTTTAAGCATCCAGACCTCGGTGGTCAGTAAGAGCTTCAGGAAACAGCACAGCTGCTACTGGAATTCCTGGATTATAATTAACTTCCATTTTCCAAGGAGACAGCTTGTAGAATATAATCTTGCAAATAGAAAACTAAGCGGGAGTGTAAATTCCCAGTATAAACAGGCTGCTTTAGAAGCCAGAATGGGGGAAAACAACATTCATGATTTATCAAACCTGCGCTAACCAGTATTGCTTTAAGAAATGCAACCAAACTCTGGAAAACAGCCTGCTGGGGTTCTGAGGCCGGGGAGTCCACGTGAGGTGCAGCACGCGAGGGAGCGCACCCCAGCTACATCCACATTTTACTTCCAGGAGTTAAAGGCTGGTTTTTAGAGCCACGCTCCAACGTAACTCCAACCCAGGCTGCCGACGAAGCGGTGCCACGGCCACCCTGCCGCATTCACAGCGACCATGGTGGGCGGTGGCTGCTCCCAAAACCTCCCTTACCCCAGATGTCCTTCCCCCCAGCCTGGCTCGTCATGATCCTATCATTCTTTAACTTCATTTCCAGCCCAGTTCAGTGCTCTACACTAATCGCAAGTGACAGATGGAAGCTGCAATACATCTCCAGCTCCAGATCATTAAATAAGATGACCTGTATTTCCTGCAGTAATCAGATATTGCTGCAAGTTACCTCTGCCTCATCTGAATCAGGGCTGGCAAAAGGACCTCTATGATCATGGAGGGGATTTTGTTTGTTTCTTTCCAAGTTCGAGTTCAAATCAGGAGCGCTCATATTTCATCCTTTTGCTATGTTGGAGTGTTAAAATTTGAAAAAAACTGAGAAGCATATATCTTCTAACTGCAATGGTATTAACAGGGAAAAAAAAGTGGGTGACACCTGCATTTTTCAAGAGTACATGAAACACTCTGTGTCTACTGTCAGGGAGAAGTAAAAGGCAAAAACTTGGAGGAAGAAGGTGACTTTCAAGAAGAAAGCATTATTAGCATATGAAGTAGATGGTCTTGCCATTTCAGTGGATTTTTTTCTTTTCCACAGAAGCTCAAAATCACTTGTCTGAGGTTATAAAAGTTTTGCTCAGTTGGAAAACAAATTGGAGGAATTTGTAACTGAAATGAATGTGCAGATTGCAGAACAAGGGAGGAAAGGGTGCTATTCCCTATGATCTCTCCTTGCCTTTCAAACTTGTTAATGGTGGGGGAGGGGAGCAGCTGCTTATTTTGTTTGATGAGGAAGACTTGTTTTCTGTTTGCACTTCCTCACTCCACAAAGGAATCTGAAGAAACCCTAGCACCTCAAAAGTGCACTCATGCCTTCAGTGAGCACCACTGCAGCTGATATTCCAAATATCTCTTCCCTCAGCCTCTCCCATTGCAGTTATTCTGATTTGGGAGAAATACTTGAATAATCATTGGAGGAGGCGCCAAAAGCCAGTTGGTTCCATCCCAGGAATGTGCCCCAACCACCAGCACAAAGACTCATTCTCCCTCGTCTTACTGCAGACTCTTACACCTGCCAGGCTGGTTTGGCAAATCTGGGCACACAGAAGGAAATTAGGGAGGTGACAGGATGGAGCTGGGTAAGGAAATGGGGGAGAATCAGATGATATCGACAATTACAAAATGTCTGCTTCCTTTTTGTTTTTCCTCATACATATTTGCCCAAACAGTTTTATGAGATTCAAAAACAGATTTGCAAATAGCTTAAGACTGACAAAGTCTGCATCTAATGGCAGGTTGTTCACCCAAACCCCCTGTTCAGTCTTCATCCTGAACTTTAATCCTAGCTCTGACATGAAGTCCCCATATGGCCTTTTTTAATCATATGGGCATCTTTACGGAAACAGGTACAGATGGACAATTTCACAAGTGGTAGTAAAATAACACTGAGTTCATGTCAACGAATTTTATCATTTTCCCTGAGTTTCCTTATCTGTCAAGTAAGACAAACTGTACTTCCCACTAGCATAAAGCAAAGCACAGATTGCTCTCACCACTTTACTGATGAGTTCATAACTGACACCTTGGTAATATTCAATTTCTCTCTTTATCAAAAAAGTCGCTTTCTCACAAATGTATTGTACCGGTAATCCTCTTGTATTTGATAAACTTCTTGAAGCAATCATTTTCTCATAAAATTTGAGATGCTTTCAGGTCTGTGTCTCTTTATAGTCATATGAGATACGATTTGGCAATCCTGAATGTCTTCTAATCTGTTACACAGCAAGGAGACAGAGGGGAAAAAAATATTCTGTAACACTAGGATGATATTACACTGTGTATAATATAATAGATACTACATAGAAGAAATTTAACAATTGTGAGAGAAAATAACCCCTTGCATACTGATTCTAAGCAGCAACAAAAAAGGACGCAGGACAAAGCCACCACAGCACACAAGAATTTGCAGACTGCTAGTCTCTCCTGTTTACATTCCTGGAGGTTACAGGTGGAAATGAAATTTAGAGATGACTCAGAAGATGACGATATTTTTTCTGCAACAGAATCTTAAATCAGAGTAACCTAGTGCTCACATGCAGTGTGAAAGGCAGGCAGAACAGGAGCTTGAAATTGAACCGCTCACCTCAGTGTCCTACCTACCAGTATCTTGAGCCTGAGCACTATTTCCTCTCTCTTCCCTCCCAGTTCCCATCACCACACATCCCTCCTTGTAAGACTTGTGTCACTTTTCAAAATGAGAGATGATATTGTCAATGGTACTACAAATTTCCAATAGATTGTGTAACTGATCTCAGCCAAGAATGAAGCTAGTGAATCTGGGTATTTAAGTGCAGACACAGCTGCCTAACCCTCAGGTAGACTCCTTTGGTAATAAACTCCAAATCCCAGCCCAGAACACACCAGGCAGGTGCTGCCAGTCAGCAAACCATTTTCCATCAATTGCCAAGTTAATAAGCTCTGAAGCCTGCAATGCATCCACAAGGCACCAGGACTGTAACGTGTCACTAAGTCGTGGGCAGACAGATGGGGTGGCAGATGATTTGCCATGGGGACCTGGGTGTTAGTGCTGCACCAGTCCCTTGCCCCCAGTAACCATAGCGGTTGGCAAATGCATTAGAATTGTGAAAACAGGCCTGTTTCCCATACGCAGCATCAGTCCTACAGCATCCCTGGATAGATGCTTCCAACAAGGAGGCAAAACAAACCAGCGTAATACAACCAGACCACGCTAACCTTACCATTCCTTCAGGTACAAAGGAAATGCAAACCAGGTTCTCATCCTCTTTCCCTGCAGAAACCTTGACATTCAAACTTTCTCCAGTATAAGACTCTCCTGCTATCTTCCACTTCCTTCCTTACACTGAATGCATACTCTTTTCTAACGCATGGTATTTTGAAGATGGACTTTTCACAAGCTTATAGGTGTCTATTATCAGGTGAGGGACTAACATCAGCTCTGCTGCATGCTGACTGGAGCATGGGTTAGCGTTAGGGTTACTGCTGATCTAAGGTAGTCTCGCTACATTTTCCCACTAGTAACTATTTACATCAAACAGATATATCTCAAGTACAGGAAGTTTATTCCTGTTCTAGAAATATGGGCCCTTGGATTCCAGACACTGTAGGGCTTACCCACTGGAAAGGGATGCAGTGTCCCAGCTTCACAGGGATCATAGAATCATAGAACCATAGAACCATAGAATCATTCAGGTTGGAAAAGACCCTTGCGATCAACGAGTCCAACCATCAACCCTACTCTACAAAGTTCTCCCCTACACCATATCCCCCAACATCACGTCTAAACAACCATTAAACACATTCAGGGATGGTGACTCAACCCCTTCCCTGGGCAGCCTATTCCAGTGTTTGACCACTCTTTATGTGAAGAATTGTTTCCTCATGTCCAGTCTAAACCTACCCTGTTGCAGCTCGAAGCCATTCCCTCTTGTTCTATCCTGAGGCGCTGGTCAGATGGAGCAAACACCAGAGTCAGGCATGGCATTCCTGTCTCATCTCCTGAGGTGTTTACATGAGGCTCGCTATCATGGTACCTGGGTGCCCTTTTCACAACAGTCCCTCCACTGCCAAACCATGGTCACCAGGGCAGGAAGCAATAAGGCAAGCTTTAATTTCATTACAAAAGAAAGAAAAATTAAGAGACAAGAAAACTTACTTAGCTGTATTTAGGAATAAATTAAGTAATCTACAGCCATGCTGTTTTAAGAAGGTACCTTTGTTATTCCTGAGTAAAATACATCCTATATGAAGGTATTGTATGGAAATTTTATTTAATGGATATAGCCTTTCAGTATTTTTTTAAATTATAACGACACCATTTCTTCAGCCAGAGAAAGTGAGGAATTGTAGTACTATAAGAAATAGATTCCTGAGTATGTCAGGAAGCTAAATATTATGTTAGAGAGTTATTCATGGTTTTAGTTGCTTTTTCCTTATTTAATCTAGTGATGAATTTCCCCTTTGCCTGTTCTGGGCCAGGATGCACTCTAACAGCTGGTGTCCAGGCAATCACACACTCTCAGTAAATTATCAAATACCAGGGACCTTCATTTGCATATCCGTGTTAATCTGGTTTCCACAGCACATCCTTCAGTTCACTTTTAAGAAATAAATCCCACAAAAAAAATAGCAGATGGGAACAAAGGTTGCTGTGCTTCTTTACAAATGAAGGGACAGCTCAAGGAGCCTCAGAAGGGACAGTTCTGTCCCCTCTACTGAACAGAACGGCATTCTCCGCGGCAAGCAGTACTGCTGGTTTCACGAATAGGCCCTCTGAAATAAGGTGCTCTGTAAGGGGGAAGAAATCAAGCCAAAAATCAGTTTACTGCCAGGCCAGTTCCTGGTTTTGCACTTCCCACGCCAGCCAAAAGGAAAATGGATTCCTGCACTGGAGAGCAGGAAACTTTTGATTTTCAGGCAAACTTTTTTCTCCTGTACTATCAGACCCTGGAGCCTGGTGCATGGTGACAATTCTTCTAATCTTGACACATCGCTGCTATTGTAAAAGTTGCAACAAATTAGAATTATCTAGGTTGGAAGGGACCTTTCAGACCATCAAGTCCAACCATTGACCTTCTCCATGGCTATGGCATTAATGATGGGTATTTTCTTCCCCTGCAGCCACCTGGACACGTCCTTCACCTGGTTCCTGAACCCGCTCAAGTCCATCAGATACCTCATCTGCACATGCTACAGGTGGTTTATCATCAAAATCATCATCCTCCAAATTCCTTTTGCTCTCTATTCCAGGATAGGTTCAACAATCTCCAGCTGAAAACAACAGCCCTAGTTTAAATCCAGCCGGCACCTTCTTTGTGCAGACAGTATGAAAGAAAAAAAAAACCTAGAGGTGAAATGTAAGCCAAAGTACCACTGGTGTCCTAACCCGCTAAAAGCATGAGGAGCCCATTCTGGAAACAAAAGAGTAAGTGACCCTGCGAAAACAAACAAAACCCCAGAGAGGTCCCCATGTGCAGAAACAGAGCCTCCTTTCTCCAGCACCTTTCCCCTTTGGCCTTCTCCAAATGCTGCCCACTCAGGCTCCATCTGCCTCCTACCTCTGAAGCACCTTCTTTTGCAGCAGCAACGTTCCTCTGTGGAGTTTAACACCTCTACCACCCCAACCTTAATCACAGGATAAATAAAGGGCCTGAGGAAGTCTGCAATGGGTCCATCTTTTTCAGCCTTGTCCTCTTTTTTAAGCTGCTGGGCTCTTTTCTGAATGAAATTTTTTTTGGTAAGTACAGCTTAACAAAACTTAGAGATGAGCATTGGAAATTTGTGCCAGGAGCTGGGGCTTGAAAAGAAGACAGGAGTTATGGGCTGGAAGGTGTGGGAGGGGGCAGAAGAGGGGCTCTGCAGCAGGGCGAGGGGGTGCCAAAAGGGGAGGTGTGAAGATGTGTGCGATGATGGCTCACTGGCCAAGTCTATATTAGTTCCCATAACTTGCTCCTCTTCCGCCATCTGGGAGGAGTGGGACAGGAAGATTTGCCATGTGGGAGAGGACGTGGGGGAGACATGGGATTTGCAGAGGGGTTCCAAGCAAGCCGCGGAGGCTGCCGAGGTAGTGGTGCATCAGGAACTCAGGGCAACAGAGTGGTCGGGGCTTTCCTTCCATGCTGCTCCCACCCACTTGCAGCTGGACACCTCCGACCAGGCACACACTCCGGGGTGGAGTGTGGTGGAGCGTGCAGGCAGGGGTCCTCACCTGCCAGCTCACCCCCTGCTTACACCCCTGCCCTACACACAGCGCTGTGCCCCACGCTGCTCCCTCCTCCTCCTCCTCACGACGGAAGGAAGAGCCACACTGCAGTCATGTTTGCCAATGTTCACCATTTACACCAACTCGCCAAACGTCCCCACTATTTGTAACTACCAGGGGAAAGACTTCATCGCTTTTAGGCGCATGGCACATCTTTGTCCCTCTGACTAGATCCACCAATATGTGAGGCTGCTCACAGTACACAGGACTGATTTGCCTTAGGACACTTGGAAATATCTTTGTGAACGATATTTCACAGCATGCTCTTGTGTGTCCCCTTCAGCGAGCAAAACATCATTGATATGCTCTGCGTATCAGCATCAGTATTCCTGAAGTTGTCCTGTTTATGTAAAACTGTTTTTAAGTCAAGATGTTATGCAGCCTACATCACAGCTGTTCCATAATTAAAATGGATACCATAAAATCTGAGGTAGAAAGCATTACCAGGTTGCTGAAGGTAAATAGTCACAGATTAAGCTTGTTCTCTTTAGCTTGAAAAACTATGCAATTTTGAGATCATAACTTCTAAAATTAATCAAAAACTTGGCATATGTATTAACAAAAATAAGTCTTCGTGTTTAAAAAAAATAAGAGTAGCCTGCTTTAGCTGAAGCTCTGCTAAAATTACCTGATGTAGAGCTGCCTAACATGCACCACATGCAAGAAATTCTATATGTATAGACGCCTTTGTTATACATTATCTTAATTATCTTTATGGCTTATCAATATTCACTCACTTGTTCATATACACATGTTCTTTTGAAGCAACTTATCTTGCCAGAGCGATTTTCATTGCAGCTTTCTTTGAATACTGCCTCATTGTCAACATCAGCTGGTCAGCCTGCAGGTACGCACACGAATCCCACAGGCACCTGCAACATACAGAACCTGGCATTTATGAGACAATATCTGTGCAAAGACCAATGATGTGGGTAAAACATCGGTCCCATGTGGTGCATCCAGGACGGATGCTGCATCCTCTATCCACGGCGCAGACAATCACCCGAGTAAGATTTAAGTGAAACAGTGAATTTACTCTGTGAGAAGGGGAAGAGGGGAAGAGGACTTGCCTTCTGAAACTGGACAGTGCTCTTTTCAAGAGTAAGAACTGCCACTTTTATTAACCGTTTTCCAATCTGCAGCTGAGAGGACTCGAGTCAATTACTTAACAGTCCTTCTCCACTTGTACATACCTGACAAACACGATACCCGCGTATGGCCCTTAAGGGTGTGTTTTGGCTTGGTTGGGGGTTTTTGTTTATTTTCCCAGAAGAAGTTATCGGGAGGTAGTAAATGCCAACAGCTCTTCAAGCTTGCTTGCACGTTTTCCTATGGTTTGTAGTCCTGTCTCCAAAGGAAAAACACACACACTCAAATTAGCGTTGAAAATACCTCACACTGTACTGATGGCTTCTTTTCTTCTGAATCTCAGGTTATAATTGTTGGAAGCAAGTTATCGAGTCACAGTCAGCTGAGCTATTGGAAAAACCTGCTGTATACTGTCATTATATTGCTATCCACCAGCTCAAAACTTAGTGTCCTGTAACTGCCTACCTCAGGTTATAGAATACATATGCATGTGTTCATTTCAAATGATCAGTTATTTATTTCATAGCCGAAGAGACATATCTCAATGTGAGAAAACAAGTATACACCTACTCACTCAACTGGGTGAAAGCTTCACTGTAACACGTTGTATTTTTGTTTATTTCCAGAGGGGAAGGTGACAATAGAAATATTAGATTCTAATGCAGCTTTCACCTACACAGAATGTTATTTCAACTTATTGCTCTGTGATTAATACAAAGATTATCCTGTGATATGGCTTGACAAGCTGACCATTTTTACACACTCAGGAGAGTGTGTGGTTTTGTACATGAATAATAGAGAAATGTGAATCAGCATGGATAGAGCAGTTATTTGTCTACTTCACACATACAACCAAGCACTAATAGGTTAATTTGCAACTTGCTGTATTTTTATTCTTGCATCTCTATCACTGGTGAGCCAGTTGGGCGAGATCCTTCATGTGTGTAATTCCAACTGTTTTACACTGTACTCAGCATTTCCATCTCTAAACACGGGCCCACTCAAATCAAACATCTGATTTCAGATTTTAAAAACTTTTTTTTTTTTCGGTTTTAAAACATCTCAAGGTTTTACAGCAGTCCAGTAGTACGTGCAACTCCAAAACACCCCTCACCTGTAAATCCAACAGTCTGATGCTCATTTACATCCCAGGTCTTTCACCAAGCACAATGTTCCCAAGGCGGGTACAATGCAGTATGTGCCCATATAAAACCCTTTGCATTGACAGGGAAGTTAAAAAGACGCTTTAACATGACTGCAAATTCAGGGTAGATGGGGAAAAGAAATCACACAAGTAGAAAATATTGATTTAAAAGGTGCCAAGGTTCATGCTTTCATTGCCCGCAAAGAAAACCCACAGAGCAGGTACGGTTAATAGAGATCTGTTCCTCCCACCCGCTATTGCCTAAAAGGACAAGGGGTAGATTCTTCATACTGCTTGGGACAGATGCCTCACTACCCACGAAGATCTATAATTTGGTTATATGTTTCTGAAATGACTGCATGCAGCCTCTGCACCGTGCTGGAAGAAAGAAATGCTCCTGCTGTCTTGCAGCCCTACTGCTCCACAACTCCTGGGACACCTCAGAGCCCTGCAAACCCACATCGCTTCTTCTTGGGTGGACATTCCCAGAGGAATTACACTGCTGTGAGTGTGCAAAGCCACATCATCTGAGACACACGGAGGATATGCACACAAAAAAACCAAATCTTACATTTTCTCCTTAATAAACAGTCCCTCTGGACACAGAAGTGGGAGTCTGCCCCTGCTCTGCAGCACACTTGGGTAACTGCACATCAGCCACATCCTACATCTTTTCTATGTTGTTCTTTCCCTTTTGCAGCACTTCAAGATATCCACTGGGGAATACGGTAACCCCAAAACACTGCTGCCTCCACGCTACAAGGTTTTATCATTCATCAACATTAGCTGCGTTAGTGCATTATAAACTACTGGCTTATTTGTATAGGAAGTAAAGACAGGTTTGAGTACTAATATTTTATTTGCTCTGGCTTTGACACACCATCCTGTCCTGCCACACAACTGTGGTAATAGAATAAGCAATCCAAAAATTACAGACACTCTGCTTCTAGTCCACTTTCTTTTCCCCACAGTCAAACCCCTTTTTGGAGCTACAAGAAGACAAGCAACACAGAAAGCACCTTGAAGGTTACCTTATTGGTTTTGCAGCAAATTATGTGGCCGTCTGTCTCTGGAAAAGGTTTGGGGAGCTGCATCAACATGCAGAGAACCTCAAAAGAAGAAGGGAATTTTTAACCACTCCAATTGTCACTCTGTCCTGAAACTGAGACCTCCAGCACAGCAAAGATCTCTTACACCAAACAAAATCAGCAATGAACAGCAATTAAGAAGCTTTCCCACACCCACCTCAGTCCTGCTCTTGGCAAACTGCAGGTAATTTCCTTAGAGGGCAAATTTTCGTAAGCTGTCAATTTGGCAACAAAATTCCCATCAAGGAAAATTAAAAAAAAAAAAAAAAAAAGCAACATCTTGACACAGACGAGAGAAGGGAGAGCTATACTGTCTCTAGGAGAACCATGGTAAATGCTATACATTAGGTTCATTTTATCATTCAGTAAAATCAGGTAACAGGATCCGATTTATCTTTTATCAACCTGATACACATCTACTTATACCTAACTTACAGAGGACAGAGTAAAATATGGTTTAGGAATTACTTGTTCTCAAATTTCACTTATATTCTTAAAAGCAGAGGATTTTAGGGATAAACCTCCCATTTGTGACACTCCTGCTTCCCCTCTGTATTCAATCCAAAAGCAGCTTTTATTGAAATGATCACAAATTATACATTGACATTTGGCAGCCTTTGTTAAAAATGGGAACCCACCACAGCCTCATCACAACTCTCTGTGGCCATCTCCCCATTTCTGCTGCTACACACACCCAGTATGGCAAAGCAGCTGCAGCATCCACTGCTCATGAGGCAGCAGAAACGACGCAGCAGGTGGATGTTGTGTTTTTTCCCTTATTTCACAGTTACTCCTTCTGAATATTTAATCCGCAGACTGTGCGTATTGGTAGGTGGAATGAGAACCATTTATCTAAATCAGAGTATTTTCCCCTCCTGCACCTCTTTCCCCTCCTCCTCTCCCCCCCCCCAACATCTAATATTAAATTCTCCTGGATCACCTTATTCATACGTGTCTATTAATAGCAGGCTCTGAAAAACTCCTCGCTCCTCAATTAATATCGCTCAGCCAAGCATCCCGTGCTTGAAAGGTCTCAGGATGACTATGGAAACTTCCTGTTGCAGGAACTGAAAACCTTGAAAGACACCTTGACGAGGCCAAGATTTCCTGAAGTTTGTAAAAAAAAAAAACATTAATTGTGCTAACTGGTCCAAATGTTTGCATGAATTTGAACCAGTTTCTGTCAAACTTCCCCTTGTTATTGTTTGCCTAGGATTCACTCTTAGATTTCAACTGAGTTAGGACTGTACACAGATTTTTTGTTCAGAATTGTATAATTCCATTAAAATGCAAAAAAAAAAATCTTGAAAGTCAAAATTATTTTCATTTTGCATACGCTTGTAGAAGAAGCGTCACTGTTCAGCAGGCTGTTGACCACAGTCTTCATTTGCAGCTTGAATTACATCCAAGTCCAGGATGTATGGACAAAGGATGAGGACAAATGCTCTGAATTTGACTCAGACATCATAAGAAGTCGGTGTAGTAAGTCAAGCACATGCCAAATAATTAACTTTTTACACATCTGACTTCACTCTCCACAAGGATGAATCAGCTGAGCAGCAATCTCATGCTGGTGGCAAAATACAGTAGAGTAATATACGGGGCGGGGGGTGGGGGAGCGTATCTTGCAAGTACCACAAAAATGTCTTCAGCAAGTTGCCTGTGTTTGTGTTTCACAACTGAACACAGATTCTGGCATCTGAATAACAGGAATATGAGCTGGAGGCTGGATGTGTTACACCACCCACACAATTCTCCAACCAACGGGGCTCCTCTCTTGCCTGAGAACAATAAATTCAGATTGTTTGGGCAACAGCAAAACTTTTCCAAGAATTGAAATGAGAAAAGGTTTGGGTATTTAATTCCAAATAATAATAATAATAAAAATGCTATCCATTAAATATAAACTGACAGGACTTAATTCTTTCTGTCTCAGTGTTGTCCATTGACCCCTTCTTTGCTTTCTTGAATAATATCCATGAAAAATTTTGGAAAGGGTTCAGAAAGGAACTACTTAAAATATAGCAAGGGCTGTGTCCTGTGCCATAAGCTTCAAAAAAAGACAACAGGAAGAATGACAACTGCAAATCTGCAAGTGCATAACTGATCACCAAATGCTAGTTGGTAGCCTGACGTGGTGAGTAAAGCCATCACAGCAAGCCTGCTCCTGTGCTGAGAGGGGCCAAATGAGACAACATCCATCAGTCAGGTGTTGTGGGCAAGCCATCACTTCTACACAAAATTAAAGTACAATGGAAAGAGGCTGAAGAAACAGAAATACAGAGAATGAGAGCATGGAAAGATGCCTCTCTGCCTCACTTCGAATGCTCGTCTATAGGAAGTGAAGGGAGAAAATGATAAACATGGTATTCATGATTTCCTGCTGCTGCAGGAGTGCCTGAATGGGCATGATAACATCTTCCTCCACGCAGGTGAGCTAGAAAGGGAACGCTGCACACATCTGTTACTGAATTCAATTAGAAGCAAGCACTAAGTTAATAATCTGATCTCTAAATCACTGTTATTTTTGTGGATAGACCAGGTCAGACTCTGTCCCTGATTTTTTTTCATCTACAGGCTTGGAATCCATTTGACTGTCACTGGTTTCAGTCTTGAACTGAACAACAGGACAACAAAAACAGTCCTCTTAGATCCCTATCCCCATAGTTACATGCAAATAATTATAAAAGGATGGTCACAGGGCATGTTTTTAGGGTTTTATCTGTCATTTGACAGCACTTCCAGTTACGCACTGTTCTGATAAACACTAAATTTAGACAATGCATAGAGGTCTGGCTTATCAGAGTTATCACTCCTCTGTCATTGGGTCCTCTTGTCCACAGCTTTTGTATAGCCACAGCAAAACAGTCCTTTTATCTCCAGTTGCACATACATAATGTGCAGCTACACTCATCAGCTAGTCACAGACATGTGGCACATGAAAGAGGAGCTGGGCATGACCTTCAGTGTCAAAATCAGTCCCCTCCATGCTCAGAGCAGTGTGGCAGCCCGCCTCCCTCAGTGAGGAGCAAGAGTCTGCAAGTCAACAGAGAGACACGGGAATGAGTTGTGATCAATGGGGTGACATCTTGTCAGTGGCCGGTCACCAGTGGTGTCCCTCAGGGCTCAGGTTTTGGGGCCAGGCTTGTTTAATATCTTTATTGATTATCTGGATGAGGAGATTGAGTGCATCTTCAGTAAGTTCGCAGACAACACCAAACTAGGTGGGAGTGTTGATCTGCTCGAGGGTCAGAAGGCTCTACAGAGGGATCTGGACAGACTGGATCAATGGGCCAAGGCCAGTGGGATGAGGTTTAATAAGGCCAAGTGCCGGGTCCTGCATTTCGGTCACAACAACCCCAGGCAACACTACAGGCTGGGGGCAGAGTGGCTGGAGAACTGCCTGGCAGAAAAGGACCTGGGGGTGTTGGTGGACAGCCAGCTGAACATGAGCCAGCAGTGTGCCCAGGTGGCCAAGAAGGCCACCAGCATCCTGGCCTGTATCAGGACTAGCATGGCCACCAGGAGTAGGGAAGTCATTGTGCCCCTGTACATTGCCCTCTACAACTCCCTGAAAGGAGGGTGTAGAGAGGTGGGGGTTGGCCTCTTCTCCCAAGGGAATAATGACAGGAGCAGAGGAAATGGTCTGAAGTTGGGGCAGGGGAGGTTTAGATTAGATATGAGGAAGAATGACTTTACTGAGAGGGTGGTCAGGCACTGGAACAGCCTGCCCAGGGAGGTGGTGGAGTCACCATCCCTGGAGGGATTTAAGAAGCGTGTAGACGTGGCACTTCAGGGCCTGCTCTAGTGCCCAAGATTGTAGGGGGTTTTTTTTGTGTGTGTATGGCTGGACTCAGTGATCTCAGAGGTCCTTCCCAACCATGAAGATTCTGTGATTTTGTGAATGCATTGCCTCCTACCATGGGTACCACTCTTGACACGGTCAGCAGTTTTCATTGTGATCCTCCTGTAGCATCATGAACACACTCATGCCACACTGGTAGTGACAACAACCAAAACATTTGAAACGAAGTTCATGTATTCTATATGACAGTGAAAAATATGTGCTTTTCTCCAAACTATGCTTCTTCTTTTTTTTTTTTCCCCCTCTTTTAGCTTAATATTCAGCTGTGGGTTTTTGCATCTCCTCAGAGTTGAGTATAGCATAACCTGATCTGGTTCCTCACTGGACCTTTTATGACAAATTTCACTGCCAGCTTCTAGTGCTTATTGTAGCAGCTAAGTTTGTCCCTCAGTACGTTTTCAGGCTTTCCACCTGGTTGAGTCGCTGCAGTGTGTTCATCGGTGTCAACTCACGATATTGCCCTGAAAGGAGCGAAATTTCCACTTGCTGACACTAGAGAGGAAAGCAGGCTTAAGTCTGTGACAGACCACGACTCCTCTTCTTCTATCAGAGAGAAAAAAGCAGGTACTTGGTATCACAGCCCCTACTTTTCCAAGATATGCCACCTTTTTCAGGCTTCTCACAGAGACCACTTGAAGAGTGCAGACAGTCGATGGGTGAGTTCTCCTGGAGGACCCACCAACATCTCTGAGCAGGATCCTGGTCTGACAGTCATGAAATGGCCTCAGGCTCTTCCTGCCTACACATGCACGCACACAGAATACTATCCATCTCTCTCATTCCTCATTTTCCTTGCCACAACATTCCCATTTTTGCTGTCAAAAACCAGGTATCCCAAGAAGACTGTTGTAAGGAATGTCCTTTGCAAAGCTGGTCGCTTATATTGCTGTTCAGTAAGGATTATGACAAACCTCTAAACAGGGATGTAAAAACCACAAAGAATATTGTTATAGAAATTATGCATTACTATTTTTCTATGCACTTTTTTCATGCTGCTTTGCAGTGTGTGTTTTCATATTGTATTTTAACAGTGCAATTGATTTAATTGGCAGGTTTTTATCTAATGTTGTTAATCTCCTACGTTATTATTTTTTGAGAGGCATCAAAAAATTTTGATGAAAGTTTTTTAAAGTTGAAAGAACACTGACTATAGAAAAAAGGTTCCAAAATCATCTAAGAAATTTCCAATATTTAATTTCGTCCTCAAAAATACAACAAAATAATAATGATCTGTAATTTCATTTATCTGAAGTCGTGAAATGGAAAACAAGTGCATTATTCCCAGTGTTAACATACCACTTTCAATTAGCTGTACCTTTATAGTAAGTTTAGCTACAAGCCATTTACTTGCGTGCTGCTAAATACACAGTTGGGTTATTTCATTTTACAGTCCATGCTGCCTGGAAATTATAAAGCCAGAATTTTTTAAGTTTTTCTTAAAGAAGAGTTTTATTTTAAGTTTATATGACCAAGAAGAGTAAAGCTGAGAAGAGGAAATTTCAGGAAATGTATATCAAATTAACTCCTCTAAAGAGTTTAGATCTAAAGAGATCTCCTCTAACCTCTCTATTGGTTATATTGAGACCAACTTGTCAAAGCTGCTTTGCAGGGTGGTGGCCGTATCTCCACGATGCAGCAAGGCACTAGCCTTTGCTCAACATGCAGTAATGCTTTGAAAATTAATTAGAGTTTTGATGCATTTTCCAGGCTGCATTCATACGTAGTTTGGATCCATCTTCTAGATTCAAGCCCATGAAGTGTCACTAGTCAATGTACACCTGGAGAAGGGGCATGGTCCAACACCATGGCCAGGCCCACACGATGCTATAGCCAGTGTGACCCGGAAAACTAGATGCAAAAATGCCAGACAGCAACCAGTCATATTGTTAGCCCAGCACAGACACCAAAAAATGATGTTTATGATCAAGCTGGGCTTCACAAGACTAAACTAACACCTGGGACACGAATGCTTACAAGTTTGGGCCAGATACAGGTCCTAAAACATGCAGAAATCATGGACCTGATCAGTGAAATAAGCAGAAATGAGATGCTTAGGGCAGTCATCCTGGGAAAATAAGCGCCACACAAATGGACACCATCCTCCAGCAGGTGCTACACAACAGGGATCCCGTGGACATTCCCAGCCCAGCCAAAGATGGCTTTCTGTCAGAAAGCAACTGTTGGTTTCACTGCTAAGCTGAGGACAAGCCAGACAGCTGTGGTTTCACACACCTGCACACTCCAACAACTTAGGTGCCACCACTGATGGTGGCTACAGGAAGGGGCTGGTGCCAGGCTAGGAAGGCCAGAGGGTAACATGAGTTTGGTGCCGACAGAAGAGGATGTCAACCTTCTCCTTCTGGACTGGACAGCCCGTCCCAGACCTGGAACTATCCCAAACTTCCTGCCAGCTCATTTAGCCCACAGCCGAGTCCTACCAAGGCATGCTGGTGTCACTCTACCAGAATCAAAAAAAAACCCACCAAAACAAATCTTACAACAAAACCCACCAACAAACCCCCCATACACGCACACAACATAAAACTGGCCCAGGAACGAGACCCTTGGATGCGAACCAGCTGGCTCTGGGGTTTACATGGTTACAGAGAAGTCAGGTATGGCACGAACGCCCACCCAAGTCCAGGCAGACTGTATCAGGAGCTGTGGAATCGCAAGCATCCCTCGCAGCACTCAGCCTTTCTGTGCTGGGTATGTCAGACAGCGTGAACACAGGTGCAGTTTTCTAGACAGAGCAACAGCCATGGGGTAGTGCTTGGAAAATGGCACATACTTGGCCCTTAAAAGCCAGCGTTTTGTCTCGGAGTTCATGAAAGCCGGTGTTTATCTCAATGCAGTCACACAGCAAGCCTGATTCTTCCACTCTCTCCCCAGAAAATAAAGCTTGTTCCAAAAGAAGCAGACTGGGGTTGTTTGTGCTACCTGTCTGAAGTTTTGAGTGAAGTTAGCTTCTGTTGCTTTGTTTCCACCACCAGACCCCCTGAAATTCCCACAGAATTATGGAGACACTCGGAAGAGAAAAGAGCGGTTGACCCGTTCCCTTCCTCTCCATCTGAATTGTGTTCAATTAGCCAGTGTCATTCAGCTTCCAACATCTTAGCTGCCTTAGGCATATAGCGGCACAGCTCTGCTAAAGTCAGGTACTCTAAGAAATTTGCAAGGATAAAACTGGCAAAGAATCCGATCTCACATCTGAGGGCAACAAAACAAAACAAAAAGGGAATTTTAGAAGCCAGCAACTGAAAGTATATAACAGGAAATTCCCGATCCAGTGTCTGAGAAGAGATGAGTGTCATTAAGATGACTTTACTTTTGACAAAAGTTAAAAAAACCCCAAGAATTAAAAAAAAAAAAAAAAAAAGAGTATAATGACATTTTGCACATAGAATCAATAGACACACAAATTCAGCAACTAAAAGGTTAATGAAAGAATATGCTTATTTGCTTTTCTATCACTTTGTCTTATCTCAGTGCGGGAGAAAATAGATTAGAAAATTTCCCATGTAGTATTTCAGGCCAAGTTCTCTATTGAAATCAACATTAATAGAGAGTACTGGTTAAAAATAGATGACACCTTAGTCTAGCATCTCTGTGAAGATAAATATTTAAGCAATATTTTTCAAGACCTACAGAAAGCTCAGCAGGACCCCCAGAAATGCTTCTGCAGAAGGAACAAGCAGTAACCTCTGTTACCAGGCTTTGATTCAAGACAGATCAAAGCCTTAGGCTGACCCTGGAAATGAACTAATGATTTCTGAGGCTACAAATAACCTCACTAAGACCATTCTCCAACTCACGATGAAGTGATGAAAAAGTTTTCACCAGTTCTTTATGGAAGTTGCCTCTGTCATTTGCAATTCCCCTCCCTTAGAGGAAACTTCTTCAGATAAATTTAAATTACATTTGAGGATCTGTATTAGTATCTCGTTACACGAGTTTCTTCTTTCCTATCATCTATATGAGCTGTAAACTCCGTGCCATTTTCTTTTGATGACTGGGAGATGAAGCTTGCATTTTAATCAACTTCTTTATGGAAGACTCAGTTCATAAAATACTCAGTTTACACAGGAAAAAAAGTTAAAACATGTCATTCCGGTTTGCCTCAAACACAGATGGGGAAACTCTCCAGAGAAAAATCCCGGTCGTGAATCGGCACCGCACTGACATCAGAGGGAGGTCCATGCAGCAGATGTGTGTGCAGGCGATGCAACGAAAACCTGCAATGCAGATAACAGAGCAGCAATGCAGGTCAGACAGTAACATCCTGCTGACAGGGTGATAACTCAGCTTCACCATTCCCACCACAGAACCACAGAGACGCTGAGGCTGGAGGGGGATTCTGGAGATCATCTAGTCCCACCTCCTTGCTCAAAGCGGTGCCCGGTACAGCAGGTTGCCAGGGACTCTGTCTGGTCATGTTTTGAATATCTCCAAGGGCTGAAATTCCAAAATCTCTCTGGACAGCCTGTGCCAGTGTCTGACCACCCTCACAATAAAACAAAAACAAACAAACAAACAAAAAAACCCAAACAAAATCCCAAACAGCTTTTTCTTATGTTTAAATGGTATTTCCCATATTTCAGTTTTTGCCCTCTGCCTCTTGCCCTGTCACCAGGCACGACGGAGAAGAGTCTTCATGGTCCTCTTTTGGATTTTTTCCAGCATGCCCCTGTCTCTCTTGTACTGAGGAACCCAGAACTGGACCCAGAACTCCACACATGGCCTCACCAGTGCTGAGCAGAGGGGAAGCTGGACCTGCTGGTGACGCTTTTCCTAATGCCAACCACAATGCTGTTGGCCACCTTTGCTGCAAGGTCAAGTTGCTGGCTCGTGGTCTAAGTTCTTGTCCACGGGGACAACCAGGTTCTTCTCAGCAAAGCTGCTTTCCAGTCAGTCAGCCTCCAGCATGTACTGGTGCATGGTGTTGTCGTCCACCACAGTGCAGGACCTTGTACTTCCCCTTGCTGAACTGCAAGAAGTTCCTGTCAGCCCAATTATCCAGCCTGTGGAGACCTTACTGGATGGCACCAACCACTCCCCCTGGTTTGATTGGGTTTTTTTCCCCATCTACAAACTTGCTGATGGTGCACTGTGCCCCATCATCCAGGTCATTACTCTTAAACAACATAAATCATAGTTGTATAAGCCATAACACAGCCATGCTGGTGAAAGTAATAAAATAAAATAAAATAAAATAAAATAAAATAAAATAAAATAAAATAAAATACTGATCTTTTTAAAATATAAAATTTGTGCTATTATAAACCTTTCATTAATTATTGTACAATCGCTTCAAATAGAATGACATATAGAATATGATAAATCTGTGTTTAGCCTCACTTCAATGAAATTAGTTTTAAAAAAAAAAAGAGTAATAAGGCTGATATTCTGTCATAGCACAAAACCAAGGAACCTACATTTTGTTGATACCAATGAGTAATTTTTTTAAGAAATTACAGCAGTTTTACTAGCACAAGAGCTGATATGTCAGGACAACACAATTATTTATATTATATAATGAATTATAAAGCAAAAAAAAGCTAAGCGCGTGCATTGGCTCTCAGAAAAAAAGTGTAATGAGAAAATATGTAAAGCCTAAGCAAAACAAAGAAAACCTACATTTCAGGTCATGGCTTGCCAATCCTGAGATGCCCAGAAAGTGCCTTGGCTATATTAGAATCAGCATTAAAGCAGTGAAGAAAAAAAAGTAAGCAGTTTAAGGCTAGACTGGTTCAAAGTCTGCAAACTTCGTGGAGTTTTTGTGAAAGCCAGTTGTCAGAGAGTAATTTGCTGCATCTATCCCAGGTCTCTTCAATTAATGTATTATTCGCCAGCATTGCTCATGATTCAGCAAAAACACTCTGCCAAGTTTATCAGATTTATACCATTAATCAACAAATATGCAAATTTCAGTGTGTAAGCACTGTTTTGAACTATCAAGCCACACAGCAGCAGTAAATCAGTATAGCTCAGTAAAACTCAGTTTTGTCAATTTACACTAAATTTGGCCTGCTGTGTTTACAGTACTACACTCTGTTATTCTTTTACTCAAGTACTGCTGACATTGCAGATAATTATATTATGAGCAACTTCAAAACAATTTAGGAAGTGGAGTAGCCCTCCAAAGGAGGTACAGTGCCATAAGAAGAATGCAATTTTGTCAACATCTCATCTTTAGAATGGATCTGAATGTTACTTTATTATGAGTAACACTGTTCAGAATTAGGGCAGACCCAATTATAACTGCTACAAGAAGCCGGTAGTATAACAAACATCTTTTTGATTCAGGAGTAGATACTACTGGTGGTCAGTATATGACAAAAATCAATCTTGAGGTTAAAGTCCTGGAAACAGAAACGTTATCTTTATCTTAGAAACTGCAGCTACAGATGCTCACACTGATCTAAATGATGCTCGTACACATCATTGAGAAGGAGGGAAAATAAGCTTCTGATAGTTTTCCTTTTTACAATAAACACTCTTCAGTAGCTGTTATTTAAAAGAAACCGAGCTTTTCAGCCGAGCTATGAGAAAATTTGCTCTGACAAGGAACTGTAAGTGTTCACATGGAAGAGGAGACAGATCAAAAGTACATATATGTCAGAAGGAATCACTGGGCACAAATGGGGGCCCAAAGCCCATATTCCTGGGTCAATTTCCACACTCCAGAATGAAGGTTTTTCCACCAAAAGAAGATACAAGGTTGCTTTTTGCCAGAATAAGAGCAGTGCTAACAGCAAATTTAGACGATAGGCCTGCTTTCAAAACAACCTGAGTCAGTTTATAAAGTTTAGATCGATTTATAAATTCAAATGGAAACCAAGTAACACACGATAGTTTTAGCAGTCTTGCTCTGAACACTTCAGTAGATTCACATCCAAAAATTACTGGAACTAAAAATAAATGTCCCAATCTGCAAACTACAGACACTGTGGTTCTGACATCAGCAAGTGCCGACGACTCAGATGGATAGTGTGATAATTTCCAAATGAGACCTTTCAATTACATAAAATAGTTCCTAGAAATTGCCAGCAGGCAGCTTAATGTGCAAAAGGAGATAAAGAACAGCCAGTTTGCAAGTTACGTGGGTAAGGGGTGTTGACAGTTCACAGCAGCTTTACTTACCTAGATGTTGCTATGTATCTGCAAAGCCCCTGGGCTGTGAAATCCTGGCAAAAGAATTTCCAGCAAAATATGGCCGTTACCAAAATCGTTTTGCATGGGGAGGCAAACCAGACAAAACCTTCATCAGAAACCACAGAGTTAGAAGAGAGATACTCAGTGCAGGGTGTGCAACGAGGTGACTCCGAGCAACCCGTAGCCTGGTATTCATAGCGTTCCCATGGGAAACAATTCAGTCCATCCGACGGGTGACATTTGCAACAAGTATGGAGATTTCCAGTGTGTCCAGGTAAATGTTTAGTGTACATTCTCTCTTGGGTTTAATTTAAAAAAATAAAAAAAAAAAATTAAAATTTGTATTTCCGTGCATAAATGTTTAGTATTTTCGCAAGACAGAATACAGTTTTCTCTCCAGACCTTATTGTCATACACAATTAACTGGAGCTAAGTATCCCTTTTTCCTCCTCCTTCAAAGCTCTTCACATTAAGAAGAAATGCAGGACATTAGTGAAGACTAAGCTCTTATCTATCAGCCCTAAGATTATTTCAGGTAATTTCATGATTGTTATTGTTGTTACTCACTTCAAAATACTCCTGAACTCTTACTTGCAGGTTTTATGCTCTCAAAACCAAACCAAATCTGCCCCGATTGGATTGGATCTGGAGGATGTTTTACTACATCCTTTAGGAAAACATCACAGTATAACATACCACTTAATTTCATTGCCATCAGCCAGCCAGTTAAAAGCAGATGAAACTATAGGACTTCCCTTTGAGTGCCTTTTTAATGTTTCTGGCTTACGCAAATTGAAGAACTCAAGATAAAGCTTCAGCAATTGATTAGTCAAAGACTTTTATCTCAGCTCATCACATTCTCTGACTGCCAAGAGTAAGAAAGCCACTGTCCCATTTTCCCATTGGTAATGGAATACATACCATGACAGCCTTAATTTAATAACAGGACGAGCAACTCATGGCCCACAGGACACTCACAAACTGTCAGGACAAGAAATATCATGAGAGCCCGCATCCCATCCCCTCCTCCTAAATGCCCTTCAAGCACAGGCCACAGGCTGGAGGAATAGACCAGGTGGCAACCAGCCCCTTTCCAGAGCTATGTCACCTGAAAGCCCAGCTCCTCCTCCCCATTAGGTGACACTCCATGAGAGTCAGTCCACATTAGGAAACCCAGGACTTCTGCAGACGCAGAGAAAGCCCACGCTGGGTGTAACTGCATGGCAGGAGGGGATGGGGTCATGGCACCCTTAATCTACCAGAATAGGATACATGGTCAACTCCACCAGGGTGATGAGGCATGATAGAGTAACAGCAGTGACAATAATACCTTTTATTAGCATCAATTACAGTACTCAGAGTTGCAGCACAAACTACGACTGGTTTCTTATGCATTTGTGCTTTACATTTTTCCCACCTTCCCCACAGCAACCCATTCGGGTACCTGCTGTTCCTCCTGCTGCTCTGCTCTCCTTGGGCTTCTCCTCCAAATCTTGCCCTGCCTGTGTGATTGGTGGCAGGTGGCACCTGGTTGACATGCACGGATTAGCTAGAGAGTATGTCAGCCCTGGTCAGCCAGACAGCAACTCTGGAAGTCATCCTTTCTCTCTCCTGCCCATTCCTTCAGTTTTCACAAAATAGGTAGGAACTAAGTACCTTTGAGATGTCTACCATGCTCTTAAGTTTCTGACCAAGTTCAGCTATGTTTTTTATGGGAAAGCTGATTGAGAGACATATGGAAATTTCCTTAGGAAAAGGATAGCCAGTTTTCCATAGGGAACCAGGCTAAAAATTATGTCAACGGTAGTTGCAAGGCATCCCAGTCTGATATTGGTATGTAGAGGCAGTTAATTTCTCACAGTGGAGATGACTAAATAGTGCATTATTAAACACTTCCTCATGAGGATAAAGACTATACTTAAATTCATGTATTTTCCTATATACAGCTCCCTGCCCATACACAGTTTCTTCTGTAAATCTGCAAGGAAGATTGGGCTGGAAACTTCAGTAATCCAAGCAATTAATCTCAGTCCCTGGAACAGCCTTGTTATAGCCTCATGAGTGCCCCACAGATGTTTGAGACTCGTGTGGTTGTACAGGCACACCACATCTGCATTTAAAAATACATCTGCCCTGTTTGTGGTGGCGTTTGCATAGTCCATGTCAAGGGCTGGGAGCGATCTGTATGCTACAAAGCCAAAATTGGAAGCCTTGCACAGCTGCAAAACAAAGGCTCAGAGTTTATAATGGCACAAGATTGAGGTGACGTACGTCAGGCAGAGAAGAGTGGTCAAGGACAGGCAGGGGTCAGTCCCCAAAGCAGGACTTCACAGAATCTTCACGGTTGGAAGGGACCTTTGAGATCATCGAGTCCAACCATACACACACACACCAAAAAAACCAAAAAACAACCCACAACACAAAACACCCAACTCAAGTAATTCTTCCTAATATCTGATCTAAACCTTCCCTGCCCCAACTTCAGACCATTTCCACTGCTCCTGGCATTATTTCCTTGGGAGAAGAGGCCAACCCCCACCTCTCTACACCCTCCTTTCAGGGAGTTGTAGAGGGCAATGAGGTCTCCCCTCAGCCTCCTCTTCTCCAAACTAAACATGCCCAGTTCCCTCAGCCTCTCCTTGTAGGACTTGTTCTCCAGACCCCTCCCCAGCTTGGTGGCTCTCCTCTGGACATGCTCCAGCACCTCAATGTCCTTCCTGTAGTGAGGGGCCCAGAACTGGACACAGCCCTCGAGGTGAGGCCTCACCAGTGCCCAGTCCAAAGGCACCATCACTGACCTACTCCTGCTGGCCATGCTGCTCCTGATACAGGCCAGGATGCCATTGGCCTTCTTGGCCACCTGGGCACACTGCTGGCTCATGTTCAGCTGGCTGTCCACCAACATCCCCAGGTCCTTTTCTGCTGGGCAGCTTTCCAGCCACTCTTCCCTGAGCCTTCTTTACTGCCAGGACTTCATTTATCTATAGAGCTTCAGCTGAAGCTCTCATTCCCATTTTGGAAGGGGAATTGTCCCCCGCTTCTCAGAGGAACAGCTCTGTTAGGGACACCCACAGTCCATTTGAATTTCTCAGCTTGGGTCTTTTGATGTGTGTGATATTTACAGGGACAGAATTGCCAGCTTTGCTTGTCATCAATAATACATCTATCCTATGAAGAGTAAGAAGACTGTGATACATATATATTTAAAAAAAAAAAAAAAAAAAAGAAAAAAAGAGAGAAAGTCCATTTCTCTTTCAGCTGCCTGAAAAAACACCTGCCTGTTGGACCCATGTGGATACACGCAAAGAAAGAGAGAAGGCAGCCTTTGAACAGTAACTGGTATAAATCTTTCTCCTCTGATCATTTCCCCCTCTGACTCACAAATCTCAATCCACCAAGAAATGAGGGCATCGCTCTCACAAGGCGTAGCATGCACCTAGAAGGGAAGCACAATTAAAAGAAGGGAAAAGAGAGACAAATTATGTCAGAGCCATTTCCTTAGTGAAAAGAGCACTTTTCACTTCTTATTCAATGTGTATCAATAAATAATAGGAATATGCAACAAATTTAAATAGAACGGTTTAATGCAAGTAAAGTGTATTAAATTAGTTTAATGAATTTAAGTTTAATGCAAGTAAAGTGCCTTATAAGAAGTCTAGATTGAGAAAGATATTGAGAAGGATGGTTTTTATTTTTTATTGTTTAGTGAGACACAGATCTGCTGTGGGTGGGTACAAAAGCCATTAAGAAATTGTGTTTCACACTTCCAGCATTGGCATTCTTTTAAAAAAAAACAACACCAAAACCATAAACAAGTTAGGGCAAGTGAGACCCATCTCTCATTTTTGTGGGTGTTTTTTTAAAAACAAGAAGAAAATCCAAACCAAAAGGAATAAACAAATACTGAGACCCCTGGAGGGAGGAAGGGTGGACTTTACAGCATAACGAGCCCTCAACTCCTGTTCCTCAGCAGTCAGGGTCACAGCTCTCCTGCACAGCGTCACCTCCCTCTGATTTTCAGACCCCACCTACCAGCTCAGCTACAGCCAAGCTTTGGTGCTGCCCAGAGAATGTCAAAACCACTTGGTGGATAAGGAACTGCCTGGATGGTCACACTCAAAGAGTTGCGGTCAACGGCTCAATGCCCAAGTGGAAGCCAGTGATGTGTGGTGTTCCTCAGAGGTCAGTACTGGGACCAGTGCTGTTTAACATCTTTGTTGGAGACATGGACAGTGGGATCAAGCGCACCCTCAGTAATTTTGCAGACCAAGGTATGTGGGGTGGTCAACATGCTGGAGGAAAGGGATGGCATCCAGAGGGACCTGGACAGGCTGGAGAGATAGGCCCATGTGAACCTCATGAAGTTCAACCAAGTGAAGTGCAAGGTCCTGCACCTGGGGACATGGCAATCCCAGGCACAAATACAGGCTGGGCAGAGAATGGCTGGAGAGCAGCCCTGAGGAGAAGGACTTGGGGTTGTTGGTGGATGAGAAGCTCAACATGAGCCAGCAATGTGCGCTGGCAGCCCAGAAAGCCAACTGCAACCTGGACTGCATCAAAAGAAGTGTGGCCAGCAGGTCGAGAGAGGTGATTCTGCCCCTCGACTCTGCTCTGGTGAGACCCCACCTGGAGCTCTGTGTCCAGCTCTGGAGTCCTCAACTCAGGAAGGATATGGACCTGTGGGAATGCATCCAGCAGAGGGCCACAAAAACGATTAGAGGTCTGGAGCACCTCTCTTGTGAAGACAGGCTGAAGAGAGTTGGGGTTGTTCAGCCTGGAGAAGGGAAAGCTCTGGGGAGATCTTATAGTGGCCTTCCAGTACCTGAAGGGGGCTATAGGAGAGATAGGGAGGGAATCTTTAGTGGAGTGACAGGACAAGGGGTAACGGTTTTAAGCTGAAAGAGAGGAGATTTAGATTAGATACCAGAAAGAAATTATTTCCTGTGAGGGTGGTGAGACACTGGAACAGGTTGCCCAGAGAAGCTGTGGCTGCCCCATCCCTGGAGGGGTTTAAGGCCAGGCTGGATGGGGCTTTGAGCAAAGCCCTGGTGGAGGTGTCCCTGCCCACAGAAGGGGGGGGTTGGAACTTGATGATCTTTAAGGTCCCTTCCAAATCTAATAATTCTATGATAAAATGTGAGAGGTGGCAAAGGAGGAGTCCTGCAGTTCCCTCTCCAACATGCGACTGGAGATGTGCTCTTGCTATGACTCGGGCAAGGCAGGGGGAAGGAAGGCTCAAACCCCTTATTTCCATTGATGCCACCTTGACTCACACTGTTGAGGCTTGCAGGCTGACTCCCCACACGTGGTGCTGTGACTGAAGTTTTCACATTTGGAGCACTGCAGTATCACCTCTCCTGTAGGCCAAGCGGCCAGTAGCTGGCATGAGCAAGAGTTTACATCACCCACGAGCAAAACAGAAGTACAAGATTAGCTGCCAGTGTGATTTAAGACTCCCAAAGCAGAACAGAAGCAGATAAGGAAAGCAAGGTCCTTGGAAAGATAAAGAAACTTTGCAGCTGATGTAGGAAAAGCAGGCGTTAAGGTAAGCAGGACTGTTACCAGCCTCAAGCTAAAAGCTGGAAATATTTTGAGAGGTGACAAAAATTAAGAACCCATACAAGCTTTGAGCTTAAAAACGCTCTGACCTTGAAGGAACTGAATCTGCCTTTCTGGTTCCCAGGACATAGGGCCTTGGTAACTGACAATATATATCACTTCCTAGTCCAGCATAGCTCCGGAGGTATCCAGTAAGGCTCGTCTGGCACAGGATGGAGGGTCGTTGCCTCATCTGCTGACTGTTCAGTGGCCTGCTACCCTGATTTATCACTTTGGGAACAATCCCACCCCAAGTTCCCATGTACTAGACAGAGCCAGCTGGACTACTCCACAATTTCAGACCAACTTTAGCTTTCACGCATGCCCTGAACCAGGATGATAGGTTGCACTGAACATTTTGTTTCAGATGAGCATCTACATTCTTCCCCAGATGCCTCAGTCACCTTGTACCATATCTCCTGCCACAAGATCCAGCACAGCCGTTACATCCCATAAGCACCATCACCCCAGTGTCGCAGGCCTCCAGACTCAATATAACATCCTATCTCTCCTGTACATCAAAACCAAACAAGTCTGGGCAAAATCATGACGCTTGGACATGTCAAGTTTTCAGGTGGAGCAATGCCACCCTGGTGACTTGATTTATTCCAGATGACAGTCTGGGAACAAGTGCCACAGTTGCTTTTGTATCCTCCAGCATAAAGCACTTCCACAAACTTCTAGGTGGTGTTTGGAGAACAGCACCCAAACCTGTCTCTTGTTTCTCTGCTCCCCCTGGTGGGTGCCAGGCCAGCACAACCACAATGTCTGCTCAGGCTGTGCTGATGGAGAGCTGCACACAGAACGTAAAGTTATTATACAGTTATATTATTGTAAAGTTATTACACAGTCTCCTTAAGAGCTCCTTAATTGCCACCTTTCTTTCTTACCACTGTTCATTATAGGGACGTAGCAGATCAAAAAGTAGATCTAGGAACAGAGTTTCTGAGTTACAGACTTCAGTGTCAGCAACCACTGATATTTCCAGCCAATATCCAGCTTGTACAACCCTGGCAAGACCATACACCCACCACCTAACATTCCTGGGCATCAGCCCACAGCCACTGCCAATGGCTGTACATACATGGATGCTGATCCATGCACAGCCACTCAAAAAGAAAGCGATCACAGCTCCTGTAACTGTGAACTTGCATATTTGTGCAAAGGCAGACAGTGGATATATCAGATTTGCTGCATAAAGTGTGGGCCAAGAAGGTAATTGCTTCTATGTGCCTAATTATCCCCTTTTGACATGGAAAAAAAAATATATAATCTGCCATTCTCCATATTCCACTGTATTTTTAAATGTAATTCAAACTGGGGACTCCCCTGCCTTTACTAGACAAATAGACTAAATGCCAGAGAGAATGGATTTTAAAAATCTATACTTCAAGTACTGCAGTAGTATAACTAGTCAAGACATAAAATTACTTAGAACAGCTCACTAAGTGCAATACTGCAAACAAGTTATTACAAACTCTTTCAATTCTCTCTTTAGAAACGTATTCAACCTTTTTTCGACCAATCTTTGCTTGTTCTTGGTATCTTCAGAAAAGAGATAGTAAAATAATTGCATAAGAAAATCAAGACTATCAGAATACTTTTTAATTATGGAGAGATCATGCACTATACTTATTTGGGGTGTAGAGGGGGGCGTGGTTTTGTTTGGTTTTTGCTTTACATTTTAGAGATGGATTATTACTGCAGGAAAAGTACGAGTGAAATGGCTGAAATAATCACATTCCTCCTTTATGTTTAAATGTGTTTCAAGCTCATATCTAGATGTCGAACAAAATCAAATATAGAACTCTTCCTAATTTTCCAAGTTACAGAACAGTAAGTACTGCACAGTAGAAAACAAGATCTAATACAAGAGGTGGCAACTGGGATTTCATGCTGCTTACACGTATTCACATAAAAAGATATGCAATCACAAGGAAGTGTGACTCATTTGACGCTGGAGAGACATTTTCATTTTAACTATGCATGAAAGGAATAGTATTGCCATACACTGCTCTAACAGCGGTGAATCAACTAGTAAGGGAGTCGCTGCGTTTTACAGTCTGTAGCAGTCATGTTCAAAAACAAGACCTCATTCTTCTCTCTGTAAAATCACACATGCCCAACATTGCCCCACACACCCCCTGAGACTCAGCCACCAGATTCCTAATTAAGACATGCTGGACTGGACGACCTGTAAAGAACATTTCATTCCCCAAAAGGAATGGGAAGGGTGGGAAGATCTTCCACTAGTGTCTAGTAAACAAGAAACAAGGAAAGCCCATGTTTGCCCGGCAATCACTGGCATGCAAGACACACCAGTCAAACTTTGTCAAGGAAGCATTTGAAGATCACTACACACATGCAACCCACCATACAAAACATGTTATTGCCTCCTAAGCCCCAGTTTGCACCATAACATCAATACGATCCCAAACACCACCAGTGTAACTAAGCAAAAAACACCAGCACCAGTGTTCTTATTTTCTCATGTCTTCAGACAGTAATTGCAATGTTCTCTGTTATCTTCCACTCCCCTCCCTAGTTCTTAAACACACATGGGGCTTCCATCCTTTATAAAACTAGACAGTCACAATTTACTTTATAACAACAATTTGTTTGTATTTCCATCTATAAAAGCCCCCCAAAATGCCACATTGTACAGTAATTTCTATACTGATGAAATACAAGGGTTCTGTAATGTTTATAAAGCCATTTAAACTGCATTAGCGAAACTATTTTGCTAAATTGCATTTTCCAACTCATCAGTCCTTATTATGCTATATACAAGCTCACTTCTCTCAAGTCACCCCTACTCGCATAATTGAATCATGCCATTTGAAACACTGTGACATTATTTTCTCATATAAAACGGTTGAAATTATCTTGACAATGGCAATGTAAGGATTGCTGCTCCCCAGAATTTGCTATGAGAAGTAAAAGCTGAGAAAGAGATCCCTTGAAATCATAGATTTTAAATATCAGAGACACAAAGTGTTTAAAAGCCACTAAATACCACAGGTCATCATGAAAGAAGAATCCAGGTTCTGAAACATTTGTCCTGAATCATTTCAGTAGAAATATTAAAGAATGAAAACAGGCTATGGAATTAAAGGATTTATTTATATAGACTGACATAAACTCACTTAATGGTAACATCTTTTTGAATGTCAAGCAGTATAAACAAGATATCTGAAATTACTATCTAATATAATAACTTAAATAAGTACCTTCTAAATAATGATTATATGATGACTGAAATAAGTCTGACCAACTGAGGTATAATCAAAATCACTGCAGTCAGATAAATTTACCCAAAGCAAAAACCTTGTTATGCTTACACACGTGTTCATTTAATATAGAAGAAAAGTAGAGCATGTTTTTTTAACAACAACAACAGCAAATTTCAAAAAACACTTGGAAAAATATGCTATTCACTTTGCATGTGCTAGGCACGCCAATTATCACGTTTTGGTCAAAGATCCACTGCACACACCTAGCTTCTCTTTTTTATGTCAGTTTGAGAAAATTATTTTCAGAAAACATTCCTGTAAGAAGCATCCGACAGCTGTACGTCCACGATTAAATAAAAGAGAGGAAAGCACAGCAATAGATACAGAATATACTTTACAACAGCAGCAACCGCTGGCTTGCAAGCCACTGGCCAGAATCATTCTCCTTGATAAAATTAATGCTCGACAGTTCTCAAGACATTACATCAACAGAGAAAGGTTTAGCTCTCACTTGCATCAATAAAGCACAGCCTCTGACCTAAAGTGTATGTCTTCATCACTAAACCACTTTCAAATGAAACAATACCGACCTTCAAAGACATCTTCATATAATGAGCTGTCTTTGTTGACCATTTTGGCTAGTTACAGTATTTATGTCTGTTTAGTCCATAACCTTTTAAGAAGGCTAATGAGGTCTGAGAAGCGAAAGACGAGTCCAGTCGGTATTATTTATGGACCTCTTTTTTCACTCCTGTTTAGTGCAAAGATATGCCACATCGCAGAATCTTCCAGCATCAATTTCTCCCACCAAACCCACACGGCAAACTTAATCTTAAAAAGATACCCTCTCAAGGATAAACAAAGTAAACTCGTATCTGTCAGACCTGAAAGATGTTTTCACCAACGCCTCAGGACTGTCCACTGGTGGTAGTTCATCTGCTAGGATTTCCTCAGGAGGTCTAGGGTCACTGATGATGGTCGGCTTTGGCCTCTCCTTGAGGTTTCCAGTCAGCCCACCGATAATGGTGTTCCATAAGCAGTTTTGTGATTTAGACCCTGCAAAAACAGAGAGCAAGAAGGAAAATAAATTCATAGGCTTATTGTCCAGTCTCTCTAGCGGTCTGGAAAACAAAGATGGTCTCTTATCCCTATAACTTTACATCACCACAGTTTGGGACTAAGCCTGAAAACCTGAAATAAAACTCAAAGTGGAAATAAGCACTAATGTTCAAGTCATTCCAAATCCAAGACTGTAAGGCTTCTCATAAAAAGGTTTGATTACAAAACATGGAGTTTTCACATGTCAGTAAGAAACGTTCTCTCCTCGTTATACTTAGATTATAGCTTAGCGTGTATTGATGTGGCAGTGTTTTAAGCCAAATAACTAAGCAAAAAACAAAGTACCACATCAATACAATATTAATCATTGACTTCCTTAAAGTTAATAGTGGTTAAATTATAAAGATATCACTGAAGGACTATTATCAGAAAACATGTCTTTTCTGCGGAAACTTCAAGTTTTCTCAGTAGACATTCAAATGTTAAAATATTTACACGGATGATCTTTCTACATTTATTTAGAAGTGTCAACAGGTGCCTCTTGCTTGTCATTCAGAGAACCCATCCTCATCTGTAAATCTAGTTCCACTGACAAAATACAATTAGCATCCTTCAGTTAGATCTCCTCCTTGCCTTTGGAGAAAAGAATACATGGCTTACACTTCATAAAGATTAAGTATCCATTTCATATTTTCAAGTATCTTCTGAATAAATTAGGCTCTTCTGAAAATCCCAGTGATACTCCCATAGTGAATACCTACGTCACATTCTAACTTTCAATTATTATAGAATATACCTGAGTGAGTTAGCAGATCCCAATAAAGAGCAGTTAAGTACTGAAATACTAATTTTTTCAGGTAAGAGGTTTTTCCCCCTATGTCCTCTACACATACACCTATACCTCTCCCTCCAGCGTGGATATCCATCCCATGCAGCTTTCCCCTAAGATGAGATACAGACTGCAGACCGAGATCTAGTTTGCTCTTCTGAAGATCAACTGCATCAAACCAGCCAACGCATGTGAATTAACCAGCTTCACCGGAGCAATGAGATGCCCATCTCTCCCAATCAGCATTCAGCTTACCCACAGCTATGCTCAGGTGAAGGGCATTTGGCAAATGATTTTTTATTTAAGGGTCCTGCCTGTACAGATGCCAGCTAGGAGCTTTCAGCTTCCTGAAATGCTGAGAGCTTGAAGAACTTAAATTCCCACAGCCACAATTGCTCAAAGACTGATGGCATAGCGGGATGGGTAGCAAAATGACATAGTGAGATACCAGGCATATTAACTAGTCACTTCTTAAATTCAAAGACTCCTAAATTGACTGGAGTTTGGCACTTGAGAGTACAGGAGATTGGGTAGCCCTAGCATTGGAATGAATAACACTCAATTTTTATTTCAAATCCTTGTGAATAAGTGTAAACATTCACAAAAATGCTTCTCCCTCATTTTCTTGTACCCTGTCAAAGACTATTACAGCTGAGCTAGAGGCAACAGCAAAATAGATTTAGGTATTATAATTGAAAAAGCAGTACTCCACTTAAAGAATCTGTGGGTGGGTGTTCAAATACTTTAATATAGCCTAAAAATATTGTTACCCTGCAAGTCTAGCTAACTGGATCACTGATAACCACACAGCTATGATTTCCTGTTGCCTCACTTAACACCAGCAGCCTTTCCCCCTTTGCTGTTCCTGAACTAAGAGGGCAACATGCTCCAGAGAGCTGCGGACAACAGCCAGCATGGACAAGGCTCATATGGGTTTCTGCAGATTATTTTGTGTTTGGTTGTGTTCACAGGAAGTTAGATCAGGTAAATTTGGTCAGCCAAAATGGGTATGGTTTACTAAGTGTTCAATGACAGCCCAACTGTGATCCCACTGAAAGTTCTGGAGGTTTCACTGTTGACCTCAAATAGGCAGTGTGTACAGAGCAATAGAAATCTTGCTCTCTGTTGTGGAGTTAATAATTGCCTTTGAATTAATCATTCGAGTGAATGAGAAAGGCACAACCCAGAAAGATACCCAGTCTCTGGTTTGCAACACAGACCCAAGGATAATGATGGTAATCCTCTATGACATCAGTTATGGCTTGAATCCTTGACATCAAATGCTGAGGCTTTTTCTGCCATTCAGTCAGAGTGTGCAATGAAACATGGTATGGCAGAGTAGGTTATAGTACTCTCAGCATAAATTTGGGCATCATCCATTTAACTCCTGTTAGCATAGCGCATGCCTTAGACATTCCCCTCCCTTCATAGCACAGTTCCTGTTCTAATTTTCCTTCTCTTTCCCATGGAGTTGTCGCCTTGTACTGCACATGACCACACAGTCATGAATGATACCCTACAAGAAACTAGCTCAACCTGACTCCTAGATCACTAAATTTAACTCCTGCCAGCAAAGGTCTGGTTTACACTTGGAATTATCTCCCTTCATCCTCATATTATGCCTCTGTGACTCCTTCCCAAGCAGGCTTATCTAAGTGTTCCTCTCTGCACTGCTCTTCTGTTACTGTCAAATAGCCTGTGGCCTTGATCCCACCTCCATGCTTACTCCCATGCAGCACTGGGCCATACGATGAGACCTGACAAGGGGGTATCCTGTGCTTTCATTCAGTGGATAGCCATCTGCTAGCCTGTTCTCTTCCATCTAATGCCAGTCAGCCATTCACCAGTCAGTTCTCTTCCATGTCCTGCCAGTCACCTCTCCCTCTGCAAACAAGGCTTGGCTGCCTGGCTGAGAGCGAAGATTAAAGCAGGAACAGAACCTGGTTGTTCCTGGGTCTCAGACCTGCACCCTATACACATCCACCGAAAAGCAAGTTCTTGTGAATGTCAGAATCAGAACTGAAATGCCAGCTCAGTTCCAAATGTCATGACATTATGCTTGACCTACTTGTCAGGCAATATTGCAGCATGAAGTCCTCGTAACCCAAATATCCAGGAATAAATAATATGTGGGCTGAATCTTCCAACTCTGTACCTAGTATTCAGTAACCACAATGAACAAAAAGCAGAGTGATAAAGAACTTGTAAATGTCTGCATTTACATTTCTCTCCTCTGTGACTTCCTTTGCTATATGCATTTTCAGGGTTGAACCAGCCATGACTGATGAACAGACCCCCTTTTTAAACTTTACTGTCTGCAACATGAAGGAAAAGAAACCCTAAACCAGGAATAAGGAATGCCAGTACAATTTTGTTTCAGTCCTGTCCAATCTGCTCAATCACCTTGTATGTGACTACACGCAACAGACCTCATAGCCACAGATGTTCTGTCTCCGTTGTGCACCTTAGCTACCTCTCCGAGGCACGGCATGCTCAGAGTGCCATCCTGTGACTGTGTGAAACGCTGCACCGCAGATGCAAATTCTTGTGTTGTTTTGGTCTGCACCACCCATGATGATGGCAAAGGCTGCCTTTTAATGATGAGAAGGGGACTTTTCCCTGCTAAGTGATCACAAATCCTCATGAAACTGCATGCATTACAGAAAGAATTTCCTATCTTCTTCCTCATTCTACATATTTTTTTGTGTGTGTTTTTAATAGTCCATATGGTGAAAGTCATGTTTAGCTGGTGCTATATTACTGGATGCAGCCCTTTGTTTTGTTCAAACATGGGACATGTATTTCAACCCCCAAACCATACCTTTCCTTCCTAACCTTGCTCTGAGAAGCAAAAGGTGATGGAGGAGCTATCAGTAAGGTTTAATTATACTTTTCGTACGCTATTTCAAAGACTTGACCCAAATCTCTTTGTAGCCACTGCAGAAAACTTCAGCTGGCTTTGCAACACTTAGAACTTTTTATGCTTGAAACAATGGTAAGGCCACAAAGCCTTCCATTCTTTTAAATTTGCAGCAGCTCAATTCAGTAAGACTGAACTTCTGTGACTTTTCCAAGTACTACAGTTCCTCAGTTTAGTACGGTAGATGAACTGTAATAACAGGGTGGACGTAATGCGAGATAAAATAACTTATCAAATGTGTTTATTTCTACAGTAGATATAGAAATCAGCCAGTTTAAAAAAAAAAAAAAATGGCTACTTACGGGCAAATCGTGAAAGTGGTCGTGCGTTTTTGTCACCTGCCTCGTTTGCAACTGAAAGGAGAAAATACAGAAAAATATAAAGCATTCAATTTTAATGTTACATTAAGATGACTGATAACCGCAATTCTCATTTATATGAAGGAGAGAAGATTGTTCACAGTAACAGCAGGTCGATATATATGTATAGGTATACACACACAGATATACATATATAATACTTTTTTTAATGCCACCAAATAAATTACTTTGCATGTCTGGCTTTCAGAGTCAGTGGGGCACACCACAGGCACCTGCAAACATTGTCTCACCCCACTTAATAATTGAATCATATAATTGCCCAACATTCAAGCATGAACCACCAATAGTGCATAGCAATATATGATCACAGTCACCTTTACAAATTCTATTTTATATTGGACTGCTTTCCAAGTCCTAATTAAAACATCATTTTTTCCATTTGCATTAATGAGTACAGTAAGAAAAAAGTAAGATTATTCCATGTACATAAGGAAATACACTGTCAATTTTGGAAGACCTGTTGATAATTTAATAGCAAATTAAATTAAATTTAAGGATCTGTGCAAAGGAATCCTCTAACATTTGGAACTGTGTGAAGATATCACCTAGGATAAAAACAACTCTGTACAAATCCTGCATTTTTCTGCCTCAGATTCATACTGGCAGAGCTCTCAACATTTCTGTGACCCAGCCAGTATGCAGTTAGGCAAGAGCATAAATGCCTCTCTGGGGTTCTCACAATATTAAACTACAGCTGAAACAAGAGGAGAGTTATTAAGGAGAGAAATTACCAGCCATAACTTTATTTTTTTTGTAGCTAGAATAATCATGAGGAGCAGCATTGATGGGCACATAGGGAGGAGAGCATATTATAAGTGCACATAGAAACCTTGCCAATTCTTTGCTTTCTTTAAAAAATGCTGAGACAAAACCAATCAAGCTAAGAAATCCCACAAAAGGATGCAAAAATATGACCAGAACTGAGACTTACAGAATTCCTAACAAGACGTAAACTAAACTATAATGGATCTTTTGAAGCCAGAAAAGAATTTTGATGAAATGTAATTCTTCTGACAAGTGTTAAGGTTGCCAGTTTAAGTCTGGCTTTATTATATTCAGTGTCACTCCAGCTTTGCCTACTGCCTCTCCAATCTTTACCTGTTGATTAAGGTGGCTCCAGCACTCCTAGTAGTGAACAGAGGGACTTCTTGAACTGCCTCATGTTGCTCCCATTAGCCAGTAGATGGTGCCCTTAAAACACGGGTGCTTCTCTACCAGCCCGGAGAACTCGCCACGTTTGCGTGAGTGGGGGCCCTGGGGTCTCCCAGGTTCCACGAGACAATCTTCCTTGGCTTGAGTCCACCACAGGTACCTGCTGCACAAGCCCCAACTAAATAAGCTCTCCCGGGACACTGAAGTGACTGCACAGAGTTAGGCAGGTTCAGAGCAGTTCATAGTTTCAAAGTCAAATCTGGCTCTGCTTGAGGTGATGGCACGGTGAAGTAGAGGCAGCCGCATCCTCCATGGGGCACAGCTCAAAAGAGTTGGACCCAGTGAGATCAAAAACCTTGTCAGAAAATACTGCTATAGCCAATATATAACGGTCAAGCAGCCAGGCTTTGTCTTTAACTCAGAGATGATGGCTTGCATGGGGTAGGCTGAGAGATCGCCTCCCAGACTGGTCCTCTCTGGGTCCCTAGGCATCTCTCCATATTGCAGCAGAGCCTGGGCAAACTCATAACATGCACTGATGTCTAAGTTGGGTCATCAAGTGAACTATTAGACCAATGAGGACAGAGGTTGCTAAGGGCCTTTTAACCGCACTATTATCTGCTTTAGACTGTTTCCTCCACTCTGGTGGCAGATGGCACTCCCTGGTCACCAGGGGCTTCAGGTGGACACAAGGTCTCATCTTTGTGCCACCCTCCAGCTGGATGTAGCAGCAAGGGCACTCCAGTCAGTATGTGTGCTTGGGCAGCCCAACTCCCAGACTCACAGCATCCAACACAACAGGTGCTGTTAACACCCTTAAAAATAAGCATTTTTCAATACCAGCTCAGAGCACTGAGCTGCCCTCCTCTTTTTCCTTCTTGTCACCAGGGCAACTCATACCGGTGCCCATGGAGATTTGAGTAGAGTGCACCATGGATGTATTCCCACACTTTGTCAGTACTGATCTGGGGAGGATGTGATGTTGATTCACAAGCTGTAAATGAAGTGGCTAACAGAATGCGACAGCATGAAGAGTCCCTCTTGTCCCCTAACTGCAGCAGCTGTGGAAAAATTGACTGATAAAACTGAGAAAATGATTGAGAAAAATTATAAACTGTTTGATAAACTCTTTGATAAACCTAGGATGGAGGAAATATCCTATTCTTCCCCTCCATGGACCCATGTTGCAGTCATTAGGAGAAGATGCCCTCCTATGAGACCAACTCAGAGGAGACAGAACACACTACGAAGTATCCTGTGGCCTCTGTGACTAAGGCAAAGGCAGGAGTAAGTGGGATAACTACCTCAGCCCTACAGGCATGAGTGAGTGAGTGAGTTGCAAGGTAAAGCAGATAGAATAAAGAATTATTCCAGGAGGACTGCTGTTCCAGTCCACAGGGGTTGGTTCTCCAGTCCAGGTAGAAAAGGTAGAAACTCATCTGCTAGTTATAGACACTGAAGGTGCCCTGCTTCCAGCCAGGAGGAAGAGAGGGACAACCGAGTCTATTGGACTGTGTGGATTCAATGGCACATTAGAGCCACAAAAATCACAGAATCATAGAATCATCTAGGTTGGAAGGGACCTTCAAGATCATCTAGTCCAACCATCAACCGAACTCTGACAAAAGAAACCCATCACTAAACCATGTCCCCCAGCACCATGTCAACCCGTCTTTTGAACACCTCCAGGGATGGTGCCTCAACCACTGCCATGGGCAGCCCAGTCCAATGGTTGATAACCCTTTCAGTGTAAAAATTTTTCCTAATATCCAACCTGAACCTCCCCTGGTGCAACTTGAGGCCATTTCCTCTCATCCTGTCACCTGTGACTTGGGAGAAGAGACCTACCCCTGCCTCTCTACACCCTCCTTTCAGGTATATAAAGCCCTGGTGGACACTGGTGCACAGTGCATCCTATTGCCATCACATCATAAAGGGACAGAATCTGTTGCGTGGACACTGGTGCACAGTGCATCCTATTGCCATCACATCATAAAGGGACAGAATCTGTTGCTATTTCTGGTGTGACAGGTGGGTCTCAAGATCTGACTGTACTGGAGGCTGAAGTGAGCCTAACTGGGAATAAATGGGAGAAGAACTCCATCATCACTGGCCCAGACTCTCCATGCATCCTTGGCATAGACTTTCCCAGGAGAGGCTATTTTAAAGACCCGAAAGGGTCTCAGTGGGCTTTTGGTATAGCAGCTGTAGAGACTGAGGACATCACACAGCTGTCTATCTTAACTGGCCTTTCAGATGACCCTTCTGTGGTGGGACTGCTGAGGGTTAAAGAACAGCAGGTGCCAAGTGCTACTGCCACAGTGCATTGGCGATGGGATCACACCAACCGAGATTCCCTGATTCCCATCCAGAACCTGATTCGTTGACTGGAGACCCAAGGAGTGATCAGCAAGACTCGCTCACCCTTTAACAGCCCCACATGGCCAGTGCAAAAGTCTGATGGAGACTAGAGATGAACAGCAAACTATCGTGGCCTGAATGAAGTGTCACACCCCCACTGAGTGCTGCTGTCCCCAACATGCTAGAACTTCACTATGAACTGGAGCCCAAGGCAGCCAAGTGCTGTGCTACAGTTGACACTGCTAATGCCTTTTTCTCTATTCCTTTAGCAGCAGAGCACAGGCCACAGTTTGCTTTCACCTGGAGAGGTGTCCAGTGCACCCGGAATCGACTGCCCCAGGGGTGGAAACACAGCCCCACCATTGGCCATGGACTGATCCAGACTGCACTGGAGAAGGGTGGAGCTCCAGAACGTCTGCAATACATTGATGACATCATCGTGTGGGGTAATACAGCAGAAGTAGTAGTTTTCAAGAAAGGTAAGAAAATAATCAAGATTCTTCTGAAAGCAGGTTTTGCCATAAAAAGAGGTAAGGTATGTCACCTGCAGGAGACATACAGTTCTTAGGAATTAAATGGCAAAATGGGTGTCAACAGATCCCAATGGATGTGATTAACAAAATAACAGCTACGTCCCCACCTACTAACACAAAGAAGGAAACGCAAGCCTTCCTAGGCATTGTGGCTTTCTGGATATTCCGCATTCTAGTCAGATTGTGAAACCTCTCTATGAAATGACTTGAAAGAAAAATGAGTTTACGTGGAGTCCTGAGCAACGACAAGCCTTTGAGCAAATTAAACAAGAGACTGTGCGTGCGGTAGCACTTGGACCAGTCCAAACAACAGGACATTAAAAATGTGTTCTATACTGCAGCCGGACACAATGGCCACACCTGGAGCCTCTGTCAGAAAGCACCAGGGGAGACTTGAGGTCGACCCCTCGGATTTTGGAGTCAGGATACAGAGGATCTGAAGCCAACTATACTCCAACTAAGAAAGAAATCTTGGCAGTATATGAAGGAGCTAGAGCTGCTTCAGAGGTAATTGGTACTGAAGCACAGCTCCTCTTAGCACCCCGATAACCAGTGCTGGGATGGATGTTCAAAGGTGAAGTTCCTTCTACTCATCACGCCACCAATGCTACCTGGAGTAAGTGGGTTGCCTTAATCACACAGTGAGCTTGAACAGGAAACCCAAATTGTCCAGGAATCGTAGAAGCTATCACAAACTGACACAGAGACTTCAGAATGCCACCAGAGGAGGCGGTAACACATCCTGAGGAAGTCCCATCATACAATGAACTCTCAGATAATAAGAAACAGTATGCTCTGTTCACTGATAGATCTTTTCATATTGTAGGAAAACATTGACGATTGAAAGCTGCTGTGTGGAGTCCTACATGACAAGTCGCAGAAGTAACTGAAGGAAGTGGTGAATCAAGTCAATTTGCAGAGGCAAAAGCCATCCAGCTGGCCCTAGATATTGCTGAACGAGAAAAGTGGCCAATGCTCTGTCTCTATACTGACTCATGGATGGTGGCAAATCCTCTGTGGGGATGGTTAAAACAGTGGAAGCAGAGCAAGTGCCAGCGCAAAGATAAACCCATCTGGGCTGCTGAATTGTGGCAAAATATTGGTGGGGAAACTAGCCATAAAGGTACCCTACGTAGATGCTCACAGACCCATGAGTCAGGCCACTGAGCAACATCAAAACAATCAGCAAGTGGATAGAGCTGCTAAGATTTTTCCGGATGGATTTGGACTGGGAACATAAAGGCGAACTATTTTTATCTGGGTGGGCCCATGACATTTCAGGTCATCAAGGAAGGGATGCAACATACAAATGGGCCCATGACCGAGGGGTGGATTTAACCATGGACCCTATTGCGCAGGTTATCCACTGTGAAACTGTGAAACATGCGCTGAAATCAAACAAGGTAAAAGGTTAAAACCTTTGTGGTATGGGAGACGATGGCTGAAATACAAGTACAGCGAGGCTTAGCAAAGGGACTACATCACACTCCCTCAAACCCACCAGGGTAAGCGTTACACGCTTACAATGGTGGAAACAAGCACTGGATGGTTGGAAACCTCTGCTGTACCCCCTGCCACTGCCCGGAACACCATCCTGGGCCTTGAAAAGCAAGTCTTGTGCTTATATGGTACTCCAGAAAAAATTGAGTCAGACAATGGGACTCATTTCAAAAACAAAATTTAAGTTACTGGGCAGAAGAACATGGTATCGAGCGGGTATTTCATATCATGCACCAGCTTCTGGGGAAATTGAGCAATACAATGGACCACCTGAAAACCACCCTGAAAGCAATGGGGGGGTGGAACCTTTAAAAATTGGGACAAGCATTTAGCACAAGCTACCTGGTTAGTTAACACCAGGGGATCCATCAATCGAGCTGGTCCTGCTCAATCAGACCTTTTACATGCTGTAGAAGGGGATAAAGTCATGACAGGAATATGTTGGGGAAAACTGTTTGGGTTTTTCCTACTTCAGGCAAAGGCAAACCCATTCATTGGACTCTTCTTGCCCAAGGACCTGGCTGTGCTTGGTGGGTGATGCTGGAGAATGGAGAAATTCAATGTGTGCCTCAAGGAAATTTATCCCTTGGTGAGAATACTCAATTCTGAGCTGTATGATGTTAATTGTTAAATAACACTAACATTATTTGATAAGTGTTCTTCAGGATAAAATAGTGATGAAACCTGAGCTAGCTTCATCAAGTGATGTCCAGCAAACTCTTCCTGTGGACATGTTACCCATGGATATGGACCACAATGAATTTCATCTTTTCTGCCCTGAGAGTCTGCTATGATGCAAACCTGCAATTATGAACTAAATGAACTTAATAAACTTTTGTGTATGAAGATAAGTCATAAATAAGGGACCTATGTGTATATATATGTATTTGATGGATAAGAAGTGACAGTAATCTGAGCACAATGCAAATGGTATGGAATAAGGGGTGGAATGTCCTGGTTTGGGGCAAAACAGAACCAATTTTCTATTCAGTAATTTTACTTTTTAACTGGGCCTCTTCTAAATAAACTCAACTCTGAAATTAACAGAATTGTTCAGAAACAGAATTGTTCAGAAAATGTTCACTCTCAGGGTGACAAGACCTGATTATACCAAGGAACTGTGTGCAGAGAGGCTCTTGCTTATACTTATTGCTGTAACAACCAAGGTCAGGTAACTTCATTGGAGGGTCGGAAGCGGAAAAGCGTTGAGGGGTCCCACCTGTGAGGAGGAGTGGACAGAGAGGTGACCCAAAACTGAACAACAGGGTATTCCATCCCATCTGCATCACACTCAGTATAAAAGCTGAGGGATCGGGATCAAGGGTCAACTCTCTTTCTTCAGTGGTTGACGTCCGAGGAGGACCCTGTCTGTCTGCCTTTGATCCCCATCCGAGCGTTCCTGACTCCAGATCTGGAATCCAGCTCCTGGCCATCACCAAGTCCAGTCTGGGACTTCTCCTGTGCCTGCTAGTGAGGTGATCATCATCCTGGAGCTTGATATGGTTTTGTATATACTCTATACTTTTTAAAAATTTTATTCTTATTATTTTTTATTTCATTATTTATTAATATTTTCATTGAAGTAGTTTAGTTCTTTTCTAAACCCATAAATCTCTTTATGTCTTCCTCTCCTCTCTTTGAAGAGAGCCAATCCGGCCACAACCACGACAACAGCCTTGTTTTTGGTTGTCAGTGCTTTCCAGGCGTCAGATGGTGTAACGCCCTTCCACCTGGCACACAGCCACCAGGAGCAAAGACGCAGGTAGAACAGCAAAGCAATGAGCGGGACAGAAGCACTGGTGATGCTGAACACACATTACCAGTGAGAGTCCTGGTACCAGTAAGCAACTAAGTGCTGGCTGGGATGTCTCTGGGACCAATGGGGAGTGTGAGTAGGCAAGATCTCAGGTTTGTTTAGCCCTGCAATCAAAAGGGATTCAGAGGAAAAGACCATTTCTTCATTTGCTCTGTGTGAAAATCTTAGAAGATTTTACTTGATGCAGTTTTTACTGTGGAAATTCTGCATATATATCCCACATTTGTCTTGCAGGAGTCTTTCGAGACACAAAGAATGAACCTATGTATGTGACATATGTAAATGAAAAAATACTTTTTCTCCAAATGGCCTGAAATCTTCTCCATCCTGTGTTTATTTAAGTTAATTGGTAGTAATAAGCTTTTGCAAGAAATCAGGTATGAATTAATGAAGCTGGAGAAAGAAGCTGAATCCCTGAGAGGGCAAGTCACAACCCACAACAAAGATGATTTCTGGTATTTCCAAAGATTTCCTGTCTTTTCAGATATGCTTATTCTCCAGGTGCACTCTACGCTTGTACACTGAAGACTATGCTGATTTTTGTCTCTGATTGGATAAAGCTAGCAGCATGCAGGTATTTACTTCAATATCTAAGTGGGTGGGACCTTCTTCAGTTTCCATCTCACCAGTTTTAATTTTTATTTTTTCAATACTAAACCATGCACATTTGAAGTTATTTTCCATTCTAACCTGGAAGCAAATAAATCTTGGTGAAGGGTATAGCAACATGCAGGTAACTTGTAAGTAACTTCTCTTCCTTCAGAAAGACAGCCGTGACGAGCAGGAGACATTGTTCTGCAATCACTCCATCAGAGCAAAACATTCACGTGCTGTCAGTGCTTTCTTGTCCAAGTAGACAACAAAATACCAGGCCTAGCCAAATTTCTTCCATTTCAAAAGTATCATGTTGTATCAAAACTGCCTGGAAATCTCAAGAGGCCCTCACTGCAATTATAAAAATATCTTCCTAGGCATGAGCAGTTCTTTGATTAACAGGGATCACTCCTATGCAAGTTCACAGCATACCCACTTCATGGGCAGATTTCATTTTTTAATGGCCTTGTTAAACTATTTCCTACAGCTTGCCACCTTTTTTTACAGAAGGTATTGATTTCACCAGTACGCCCCCTCAGCCAATTTAGCTTTCAAAGATCCTTTGTCAAACTTCTAGTACAATGCAAAGAAAAATATACCGTTTTGTAGTATTGACTCATCAAGACTGACAGACAATAGCATATCATCTATATTTTCCCATTAAGCAGCTGAGAGGCTGAAAAAAGAAAGTCAGGTATTTTTTACCCACCAGTAAACACATTCTTTCAAGGACACTTCTTTTTTTTTAATCAGCCAAAGGCCATATGAAGCTTAACTATGTATTTCACACTGCTAGTAAATTTGTCAGCATTAGGAAAAGTACATTAGATAAGGTGAGAACACAGATATGTAGATAAATTTACATTGAACATACAATCTGAATTTAAAAAAGGAATTTTGTTTATCTTTTCTTTCTTTTTCCCTTCAATGCCACATATTTTGAATAGCATTCCTGTAAAAAAAAAAAATCTCTGGATTGCCCTAACATATCATCTTCTGGTAATCTTTCCTCTTAAAACTCAGAAGAATAAAAGACAGTAGTGTAAGTGCTGGGACAACTGTGTCTGTTTTCTTTTTACAAGCAAATCAAAGTAAGATCATCTCAGAGAACTCCGGCAGTTTTTATTCCCAAAGACTGCAATGCCAATAGACATTTTATAAAGTTATCACACTCAATCTTTAAAGTAGCCTGTTTTTTATGTGTACCCATCTAATATTATGAGACTTTGCCAGAACTCGATTGCAGTGTCGGTTACGACCTATCATTTAATTTGTGTCAATTTATATCCATCTATTCTTGCACCAGCAATCTCTTTAAGCAGAAGTATTTCTTTTTTTCTGGTGCTTAATCCTCCTCTGACCTGGGCACAGAAAGACTGAATTTCTTCCTTCCACCATCATTTTGTGTAGTAAACACACCATGATCATCTAGTTTTGCCTTACAGAGCAGGCATCTTCATGTCCCCTCCCCATCTTTACTGAACCTCTTCAGTGTCAATTCATTTTCTCTCAGGTACTGTAACATTAAGAGGTTGTATTCTTGCCTGGTCACACATTAGTTGTGTGCTGTGACATCCCCCTCATCCAGATTAACAGATCCTCAGACCACAGCATAAGTTTCTGTTATTAACACCTCATCTGTGTGATCTTTCACGCGGTACTACTAGTTGTTAGCCCCATCCTCCAGGTCACGTGGATCCTGCTGTGAGATGCTGTGAGACCTCCCCCTGTACTGGAAACGCTTTGTGTCATCAGCAGCAATTATCAGCACTTTATTTTTTTCCTCTGTCACAGTCATTAACAAAAATCCTACACAAAATCAATCCCACACAGGAATCTGAAGCACAACAGTACCAAAGGAAAGCTTTCTGGGTGGCTTTTGGACCCATTCAGAACCTAAGGTTCCTCACAAGAAAACCTATCCTTAGGGGATTTTGAGTCCAATAAGGAGATCAGAAAAGTCTCAGACCACGGGAGTAATGCCTCATAATGAGGCAAATTCTGCTTCTGAGAGTTTTTATCCACCACTGTGTAAACTGCAAGGAACTATGCAGCCAGTGCACACGTTACTGAGCCAGAGATTATTCAGGCCCCCCCAGAGTCAATCACCCATAGAGCTTTCCAGTGTGTTGAATCCCAGTACCACGCAGGAAATGCCAGAAACTTGGAATGATTTGAAATGCTCATGCTGTAAACTTCAACAGTACAGGCGGTATAAACACACCCTGTAAAACAAACCAGTAGGGTCGCAAAGTTACAAGAATATGCATCAACCTTTTGCTGATCAAAAATACTGGATGTACTTGACTACCTCTCTGGACTTGAGCTTGTAATTAGTTACTACAATTAAGTAATAAATCAATTACATGGATGGAAAAGGCACAATATATGCATCTCTTGCATATACCCTGAAGACCACAAAACACATTCAAAACAAGAGCTATGTTTCAAAATACTTCTGGAAGGCAGTCCGTAGTCTTCACTTACAAGCGATAACCAAGAGGCAAACACAACCCAGCATTTCCTGAAATAACTCCAAACGGATTTTTGTTGCCGCTGCTTGCCTGGCGACGACATTGTACACCAAACATTGTCCTTCTTCATTAACTGGGAGAGGAACACCGTACACAACTGATGATTCATTTTTCCTATGAAAGGATCCTTAGGCTGTAGGTTGTTTGAATCTGTGAATGATGGGAAAGCTGCTTCTGCAGCGGAAAACACTTTGTGCCCTCAGACAACTGAAGATCGCTGCTGCGTCTCTCTGAAGGCATTCTGATCTCTAAGCTTCTGCGTCTCATCCAGCCACAGAAATGCTTTCAGAAGGACAAGGTGTAACCAGGGGAAAATGTAACAGACAAACAGGTGCAAAATATCCATGTGAAAAGAAGCAGATCCATTCAATGGTCTATTGAGCACTTTGAAGCAGAGATGCAAGCATTGAACTTGGAAACTCTCATCCTGTTGGCACCTAAAGGCTAGAGGGAACCCGATGCTGGGCTTTGGAGATGAAAGAAAACAGAAGCAAACACCAGCAACTGCCTGGACCAAAAACTCCTTTCATGCATAAAGGTCCATGCTAAACATATTCCTAACCTCAAAACTGAGGCGCAATCTTGTGTAAATTATTCAAGCTATTGATTTATATTCTGTAGACCGAATATTCCGCAGCTCTCCAAGTTCACAGAACAAATGGCTCTGGTCACACAAGCTCCAGCCTCCTCTCCTTCCCAACCTCTGCCATGCCAGTCTTCAGAGTACAAAGAGCACGGCCCCTTTGCCTCCGTGGCCACAGATAGACATGGCTCTGGCACACCCAGTCACCAACAACATGTGATGGAGCCATAATTGCTTGCTAAGAGCCTGGAAATGGCTACCAGAAAAGCTGTGAATCAGGAGGTGAGGGAAAACGAACCACATAGATAAAACTTACCCACTGTAAGATTATGAAGCTGCCTTAACTTTCGGGTTCTGGAACTGGAAACCTGGAAATCTCCAGACTGATTTTCTACATTTAGCTGAGATTCCTTACTTCTAGTACCTCTAACAGACCGGCCCTTGTAGCAAACCCACTCACATTTTTCTCCTGAGGGTAAATATACATCTGGAAAGTTTGGTCTAGCTCATGTATTTCTGTGCAGTGAATCTAAGACAGATAGATGGAAGTCATAAACCATGCAATTTTTAGAACAGGATTCTGCCCATGTGGGCTACCATGACTTCTAGCTCACTTCCATGAGAAAATACATCATATAAACAATAGTATAGTGACCAGACACGTGAAAGTGGTATCAGAAGTGGTAGCAAGACAGTCTCCTTGTCTACCAGCAATCCTCTGCTTTTGAGCTTCTTCACCTGCTCCTCCATTGCTCATCATGCTCCCCTCAACCTGTAGCACTTGAGTGGAAGTGCAGACGTTGCTCCACTGCGTGGCTTGTGCTCCTGCTGCTGCTTTCTGTACCTCTGCTCTGCCACACTGCAAGGTGTGTGTTCGCAAGCTAAATTGAAGAACACAGTGGCAGTGTATGGGGTTCTTCCTCCCCAGGTCCAGCACCCTACACTTGCCCTTGTTGAACTTCATCAGGTTCCTCTCCACCCAGCTCTCCAGCCTGTCCAGGTCTCGCTGGATGGTGGCACAGCCTTCTGGGGTGTCAGCCACCCCTCCCAGCTTTGTATCATCAGCAAACGTGCTGTGGGCACACTCTGTCCCCTCATCCAGGTCATTGATGAATATATTGAACAAGACCGGACCCAGTACTGACCTCTGGGGAACACCACGAGTTACAGGCCTCCAATGGGGCTCTACGCCGCTGATCACAGCACTCTGAGCTCTGCCACTCAGCCAGTTCTCAATCCACCTCACTGTCCTCTCATCTAACCCACACTTCCTAAGCTTACCC